>VCRD01005506.1:0-34184 GCA_006783055.1 Trinorchestia longiramus
CCACTTGTGACCACCGGTGGGTCACCCGCACTACAAGGATCCTCCCTGTGCCCACCGGTGGTCACACCGCACTTAACGTGTTAAGGAATTTTGAATAGGAAAATATACAGTCCGTGACACCTAGTGCTGAGTAGGCAGCGTGGAAGCTTTCTTTAACACGGACAAAATGAATTGCATGAGTTAGGTGAATTATCGAACACAGTAATTAAAAAATTGTTATTATCTCTGGCTCCAGTTGCAGAAATATTTCGGTGTCATTAGAGTTTCGTACAATGGCAGCTTGATGTATTGCACCATTTTTCAACTACTGTACTGACCATTTATCTGACATATTTATGAAAATATTTTCCATCATAGAGAAAAAAACACTTAGTGGCTATGTACACTATGTCAGAGGCCTTAATATCGGTCTTTGTAGTATCGGAATTAGTTACTTTTCTCCCGACCGACAACGATCACCCAAATCCTCGTTTAAATTTCAGTCTCGTAGCTTTGGTACAAGACTGGGGCTCATCATGGCAAGCAGCGTGCTACAGTGCACCACAAGCACAGGAAGTACTACACAGGGGTAAATGACAAAGTAAGGTTTGCAGAAATAAATCACGCGTGTAGAGTACAGAACACAGCATACATTTACTTTTATGCTTTACTTTTATGAACCTTTTCTTTACTACGAGATAAAATGAAAATTCAAGAAAGTTTTGGGAAATGCACGACGACGTACCAGCCTTTAGCCCTCGGACAAGCAGAAGTACTTCACGCCAACATTCCCAATAATAATTTGCTTGGTTTCTAACAGTTCTTTAAAAGCACTTCTCGTTTTCAAGGTGGTTTATCCGGAACCATTAGAAAATAAACCACAATAGAAATTACAAGCTGAAGGTTAAATACAAAGATTTTAAACGAGTCGTAGTTTATTTAGTGAGAAGAATCTACGATGAAAAACAGAGGATACCAGAATGAGTTAGGTGATCGGCTTCGAATGCTTACCAGTTATTTATAATACTCTACGTCCACACTCAACAGCTCTAACACTACACCTAAAACATTCCATGACAATATTATCATAAACTCAGAGTGGAATAACGTACGTAAATTAAGAGTTGCCACAAACGACCTACAAGTGATTTACAAGCTACACAAAATAATGAACTGGTCATAATTTTGCACATTTGGAAGTACATATCATAAAGGCAACTTCATGTTGAAGTTAAACGACATGAGAAAGCACCAGTTAGAGAATGAAGATAAAGAAATGATACAGCAGAGTACGATAACTTTGTGTTTTTGAAGTTTTAAGCAAATAGCTAGCAAGTTCTTTGAGTAGCATTTGGTATACTATCACGTATTATTAAGATGTATGAACATATAATCTGCTTCCGTGCATGGAAAGGCCAAGCACAGGACGTTTTTTAAAGCTATCAGTACACGGTGTCACAAAGTCATCACGAAAATAAAGTCTAACATACAAAACAACAAGCAGAAATCATAAAATTCTTTTCATTTGACTTTGAATAACAAGGTCTTTATTTGTAAAAGTCTGCAAACTGAATAAAAAAATTTAGGAAACAATCCATTCATCCACGATCCAGGCTTATCTTACATACAATTTACAGATTCTAATTTATTTACATACGTGTCAATGCCAGGTTTTAAATAAGAAGAAACAAACTTTGGAATTATGACCACAGCAACCCAAAAAATGCGATGTGAGATCTACTGAAACACTTAACACGTTAGTTTAGGTCAGTATTTCTCAAAGTAGTCCGTACCGCCTCCCTGGGGGCGTTGAGGAAATGCAAGGGAGCAGTAGGAGGGTACGCCTTGAATGAGAGGCGTATATTACTGTATAATATACAGTAAGATAATCATTAGGGGGCGGCGGAAAATTAAATAGTGTCCTATTTAAAAACTGATTGAAAAACTGGTCATGGAAAAGAATGTCATACCAGTCGAATGGGGTGTACTTAAAAGTGTTTGAAATTAGACACTCACTCCCACGATTTGACTCGATCATTTTCAAAATTAGAACTCTACAAGCCCCCATTTTAGACAACCTGCTAAAATAATTAACTTCATGGAACTATAACCACAAGAGCATGTGATCTATCGGAGAGCATCTCACATTTCAAACTGGACATGTGTGACCAAAACAATGGATAACTTTAAAACAAACAAAAAATAATAATTTAACACCTGAAGATACAGGTGTAACATAGAGAAAAACCAGTCTGTTCGTGTATCTTAGTTTTAACGGTGAAAATTACGACAATAGCGCTACAACAGACAAATTCAACCCAGGGTGCAAGAGAATTAAAGCAGGGAAATGAAGGGAGAGGTGCAGTGTAGAGGAGACTCATCGAGGATGCTAAATTGCCGAATCTGATGCGAAAAGATACTAGGAAGCTTCAGCACATTTGAAGCTAAGCTACAACTTATGGTGTAGTCGCTCAAGTTGTGGACCGAACAGAGAGCATTGTTGCTTCGAAGGGAGATACCTGGATGCTTTCACGTGACTCTCGCGTACGCCTGAATGAATATAGGGTATTATTATCCTTAAAAACAATGAACTCAATTATAAACCTTACCTTTCTGAGCTCTCAAGAAATACACTCGTCGAATAAATAGTCAAAACTTAGATAATACTTTACACAGAGCATAGTAAGAGATGATCACTACAAACTGAAGTTCAGGTGGTAAATTGGTAGCTTCGATAACAAACGAAAGCAATGAATGAAAAATGAAATCGCCTCAGCTTGTTGCGAATGCAAAATTAGTGTTCTTTTCAAAGTGAATAAATAACGTACAATTTCGGGAAATTTTTCCTAAACTCATTACGGCTCTTGGGACCCATTATGCACCAGGGCGAGATGGTACATGAGCTCCTTACGAAACTTAGCCCTGAAGTCACACTTGGTACATCGGTAGGGCTCTTGACCCTCGTGTGTCCTCATATGAGCAGTGAGGTTGCCCCGGTTGATGCTCCTGTAAGGGCATACGTGACACGCGTAGGGTTTCTCTCCAGAGTGACACCTCATGTGCACGACGAGTTTACTGCGGCTAAGAGCCTGGTAGTGGCAGGAGGGACACACATGCTGGGGCGAGTTCAGTCGGTCACGCCTTGGGGACAAACTAACCCTGGATGTTTTCATTGCGGATGAAATGTACACACTTTTCTGTTGCTCCTGATGTTGAGGAAATAAAAGGGCGTTAGCGATCTCCCGAGGCGCTGAAGAGGATATGGCGGAAGACAACACTGAAATGTTTTGCCTCGGATGCGGTGGAGGATTAGAGGCATGAAGTCCACCTCCCATGTCTTGTGAAGCCTTGTCGCAGCCTGGCAGCAACGTAGAGAGCTCCCACCACTCGTCCCGAGCTGCAGTGGTGGCTGCTTGAGAAGGACGACTCAAATATTTCATCTGGAAACAGAACCGCACGGTTGAATAGTGCTTGCGTTACATTTCTACGTAAATAGACACTAGACGCTCCAAAGCACAGCAACGCAAAGGAGTGAAAGTTTGGAGACTTGAGTTGTTGGTAAAAAGTCAACCAAACTTTTTAAATAAAGCTCAAATAAAAACATAAATATAGGCATGATTAATTTAACACCATTACAAGAAATGCAAATACAAGTCTCAGGTTTTACCAACATAATAACATACATAAATATCCAAATTTATGCTAGACATATATTATCATTGGCAAAATGAGTCCTATAATACAAAGTAACAAGGAGCCCGCTGGCTAACGTATACTTAACCACCAAACACAAACAACATAATTCGATGACAAGATTTGCAGCAGTGTCAAATGTTTCACAATTTTTACACGCACACTGTCAATGCACCTTGTACTTCTAATGTTAAGTTCATAACTCGCAAATGATCAACATAGGTTGAACTAACTAAGCTGGCTCCACCAAGTCTGATTCACACATAAAAATCAATTTACACACCTGTAAAAATAGTTTACTTAATTTTCAAAGTCAATCATGGGAAAACAATAGGCGCACGCACACGTCATTGTGGGTGACAGGTTCACAACTCCCATGTTTCTGACTTTCACACGTTCGCTTTCTAAGATTGATCCTCGGAGTGTTCACTAGACGAGGGAGCTGATGGTACAGAATCATTAGGTTGAGCAGACCGTGACACAGACACTGACGTAGACGCAAAAGTCGTGGGAGCATTGGCTGCCGTAGACGAGCTGTGTGTTGCTTCAGTGGCAGTAGATATCAAAGTTCCAAAAGCCTGCAGGGTCCTCTCGATTTGATCAGTGGCATCCTCCTCTACGCCTGTAGTAGACTCTCCGAAAGGACGCACACCTCCCTCAGGTCTGCTATGTGTCACAGAACGTTGCTGTTGTTGCAAAAATACTGGGCTTACGTTCTTCCGAGCAATAGAACTTAAATCTTTTTGAGCGAGGCTATGTTGGAGTTGCTGTTGCTGATGACGCAAAAGGGCACAGCTATCAAAAGCAAGCCGTAGATCCTGCTGACTCGGGGACATCAGACCCACGCTCTGAGAATGCGAGCCTTGTTCAACTGAGTTTTGCGTTAGGTCTGCAGGGTTGGCCATTGTTTGTACAGTTGGATTTGAAGCGTAAGAAGAGTAGCGATTTATGGTTATCTGATGGACGTTCACCATGTGGGTCTTCAAGGTTATTTTGTGCTTTGCTCTGAAATTGCATAGATTGCACACAAATGGTGTCTCTCCCGTGTGTTTCCGAAGATGAGTTTTCACATTGCCACTCGTGGTGGATTTATAAGGACAATAAGGGCAATGGTAAGGCTTTTCACCAGAATGGCTTCTCAGGTGAATTTTTACGGCACTCGCGTACATGGCTTCATAATTGCAAACGTTACACCGATACAGTCCAGAAGGAAGCTTTGTGTAGTTACTAGAAGATTCTCTACTAGTGAACGCAGTCGAAGCTTCAGTCGAGGGAACTACCTGAGAGTGAAGCATCCGTTCTTTCGTCCCTGAATGTTCCGAATCACTTGATGCTCTGGACGACGACCTACTCATCTTCAAGAATTGATCCGAATCAAAAGCTGATGTCAGGGAAGACACTAAGGTTGATGACCTGGCTGGGATATTTGCAGACCGAGGACTCATTAAAGGCCCGGTTGCCCAAAGAAGACCTAGCTCATCCATCGAAGCGGAACTTTCGGAGGAATTTCCGTAGGTGGCCAGCTCAAAGGAAGGTGGATTTCGAGGAGAGCCTTTGCAATGTGGTGTCTCGAAAGTCGATAGAACGGTGTTCGAGGAGCCAGCAGATTCTTCATTTTTAAGAGGAGCAGTGGTGAAGGCTTCCGTATAAGGTTGCGGAGGAGACGGACTCCTGAGGTCAGCCAGAAGCTGGTCGCTGGACTCCTCTTTAGTTGAAAGAATCACGCAGTCATCATCAGAGGCGACGTTGCCCTGTAGAGGCCAAGACAAACCGATCAGACACAAGTATTTACCAGTCTTTCTTGTTCCAAGCACTTAAAAAACATTTTATGAACCTCACAATATTCCTGTATTATCTTAACATTGGTACAACGAATGGCGCTTTAGGCCAAAGCCTTATGAGAGAACTTCAATGAGGAGCAAAAACGAATAAAAACAAGAAATGGAATTTATAACTTTATTTACAATGTTGACAACACGGCATGGTGCACAGAAAAACTCGGCTAAACTTGCATTCAGGCTTAACTGGACTGGACACCATGTCTTATGAACAACCTCTCTATTCGTAAAGAAATTCGTACACATTTAAATTTAGGGAAGTAATATTCAGATACAAACTGACGAGTACTTCATTAATCAGAGCAGAACTAAATTCATAACACGCATGAGACATTAACATAATCTCTCCGTCTAAATTCTAATCCTAAAACAGATTACTCTCATTGAAGATTTTAGTATTGTTTTTCGTCATAAACAAATACGATAACCATAAACATTGGTTAGTGTAATCACCCCAATGAGGTGAAGTTTCGGCACTTACACAAAAGACGATTTAAATTGGATTTTTTTTCAGGGCTAATCTATAAAAAAGATGAATATTCTAAACATGACGAAGACAACACGAGTATAAGAGACACTCGAGTAGGTGGGGTAGTTTGTTACAAAATGTGCCAGTCTCCATAACGAGGAAGAAACTAAGGGCAAACAAAAAGAAACAACTACAAACAACCTTCCCAGATGCAGCTGATAACACACTGCGTATCTGGGAGGCCACTGATAAACATTAAATCTTAGTTAAGTTGACGAGGAATGACACTTTCAGCACACCCTCTCCATAGGAGTGCATGCGTCGTGCCAACACATGAGAAATGTTGAGGCTTAAGATACACAGGCAGAATCCTTCTCAGTACATCACACCAAGCAGTGACGGAACAAGCAAAAGATACCTTTACTTCACCCCTTCGGCACTAACACTGCGGTACACTAGCTCTAGAATTTCATACAGATTCAGTTAAGCGTATCTTCTTATCTATCCTGTCAGCTTTAAAACCAACACTGCGAAACGCCGAATGAACAATAGTTTACAAACACCTTCTTCAATACATTTATATGCATTTGGTACACTTCATATAAATTGAAAGCATTAAGATACAAACTACATACTACAAGTAACATCCTGACTGGAGCTCTTCTAGAGAACTGGTAGCAGAACCGCAATACACACTAACTACGTGTCGGATTGCTAAGTCGTTCTATGCAACAAAGTTTAGGCTTGTTTTCGTTCTAAAGTTGACCCTTTCACTTAAAACTGTAATTAGAATTATCTTACATACAGTAAACGCTCAGTTTAGATAATATGAAACAATGAATAACGCTAACGAAAATTTCAGCAGCGCAATAAGAACATGAAACTTAAGAGCATCAATTAGCACAACCTTCTACTCACGTGTCAGCAACAAAGACACCGAAGAAATGACGAGGAACAAACGACAAGCTTAGAAGACAAATATGAATAAGGACACTTGCATGAGGTTGCTCACGGCGCGTTATCGAAAAACTTTACAAGGGACAAAAGAGGAATGGTAAAACTAAACCCAGGAAGGCATTCTAAAGTAGCACTACCCCAAGGTTTGACAGGAGCTTGAAAGCGAATTACAAAAACGGAGAAAACAATTCTTCGTACTATCGCACAATCAAAATAAATAAAAAATGATGCCTTAACTCTATCGAGGCTGATGTGACATAATGTCTTGCAGATATTTCAATTACGCAAGAGGTACCTCGAAAGGGATAAGCGCAACCAATTGAAAGAGATCTTAGACATCTGAACACTGCATCGCCTTGGTTTATTACATTTAACAATTTTGTTAACACAAAAATAATTGTGACAGACCGATGGTGTAACTCGACATGCACACAATTTTGGGGCTCGTTGCGAAATCATTACCCCTTGAGTGACTGCCAAAATCGAACAGAACTCAGCAAAGCACACGTACTGTCGGCACCTAAAAGCGAAGTATTTCTTCCTCTTCTTTTAGTAGCTTAAGCACAAGTGCATCAGCTAGAAGGATATTGAACTACAGTATGCTATAACTGGGACACCACGTTGAGTAAGAGCTGGACTACCTATCATTATTTTTCCTTTGGTAGCAAACGACAAGATCAGATGAGACGTGCTTGTCAGCGTGCCGACGGCGCATGTGCGACAGCGCATTCTGCTTCGTGGTTGCCCTGTAAGGACAGTATGCGCAACCGAACGGGCGTTCTCCAGTGTGCCAGAGTTGGTGACGGTTCATGTTCTGTTTGGAAGGAGTCGTGTAGGGGCAGTAGGGACAAGTGTGACTGGTTACGGGGCCGACACGGGTTGATGACCCTGAGTAACATAGGGCTGGGGCATCTACATCAGCAATCGGTGCATAAAAATCACTAAAATTAGGAGGGAAGGTGTTCATGTCACTCCCAAAGGCACCGTAGTTTATATCAGAAGAATAAGAGTCTGTTTCTTCTTCAAAATCCACATAAGCAACATCATCATCGAGAGTAGATTTATCGCTCGTACCAAATGTACTAGACTCCAATTTCAACGCTTCCTCCGACGCTTCGATGCCACTTGGTCGGTTACTGGATCGGAAAGAAAAACTAATTTGTTTAGTGGCATCCAGTGAGGATGACGAGGAGGTATCCAACGAAGGGAGTCCGATACGCTCATTTAAAGCTGATAGCAATCGCGTTGGATGGTCATTTCCAGTTGCTCCGGAGGTATCGTTGAAGAATCGTACACTTTGCCCACTCTTTCTAGCGATTTGATGCTCAGGTTTGACGCGGAGGGGCAAAGAGCAGGAAGGTGATTGGATAATCACCGCGCTGTCACCGGCACCCTGCGCGCTGATTGGTGGAGCTGCGTGCAGGGCGGCAGACGCTCCAATGTCGCCCAGCACCTGCAGATGATGATAACGTTTAGAGGCGCCATCGTCGCCATCCGGATATCAATTTCACCCACAACAGGTAGCTTTAATATGGGATTACTAGCATCATGAATTACAACACATTACGAACATGTTTATCATTTCTTGCGTTTACAAAAGAGAAAACAAATTAGACGGTCGTTCCAACACATTTCATGGGGCAGGCGATACAATATTATTACTCATGTTTCGTATGAGTACATACATGGTTACGTAAGTTTATAATAATCCAGGGTTACTATTCTCAATCCAATTCATTCTGCCAACTGCCCTATTTGAATGTGACGGCTGTGGGGTGGCCAAGTTTTATTTTATGTCGAAGAAATGTCGTCACCGAGTTCTTTGCATACATGTATGATCGCAAAATAAAGCAAATTCACGGAAGCACGAAACAATAACTAGCATTATTAAGTTAAGAAATCGGTCGTAAGGAATGCTGCGACCAATAAAGACAACTCGCTACAAAACAGAGACAACATGAACGTTGCCAGCCGCCTATGCTACCTTCATGCAGTTAATGAGGGAAAATGTTAACTAGGTCTTCTACTCATATGAGGTCATTCCACAAGTAATGACCAAATTTTGATCATGAAAAAGATGTGAACAAATTTATATTTTATTGAGAGAACCATTATTGTAGTTCCCATACTTAACGATGACTTCTTTCTATCTATTCATACGCTTTTAAGCCCGTTATTGGAAAAACTTGTTTTCAAGAGAAGCATTCTGAAGCGTGAGTTTCAACTTTCATGTGGTTCGTAAGAATTAATCCATTAAAGTTATTTTACAAACCACTGAACAAATGACCCAGTAGGAGGATTCTTCAACGGATACTGGACGAACTTAAGTGATGCCACAATGAGCTCGTCATCGAACTCAATTAGATTTCCTGTTCGGTCTCGATCTTGAAGGATAAAATTTCAACATCTGAATCTTACAAACTATCTTTTGGAAGTTCTTTCATTGAGGCACTCTCCTCCATAGGCTGAGTGAACATTTTGAGTCGCACCATCTGCACAGTTCCCCTTTTTTGAACTCATAAAGCACATCAAATACTACATAGATAACCCCGTGCTTAAAAGGCTATGGTTAGTAAAATTTGTATTCACATATTACTATGAAATAAAATTTAAAAAGCTTAAATACGATGTCAATGGTTTTAAAAACACCGTTAAATTTGGGAAACGATTAAAACGGGACATAAGTTATGGGATGATCTGATACAATAACTAACATATAAAAGGAATATCTTGGCACAAGCGACTATCACAAGGAATCACACCCTGAGAGAATCTCCTAAACAGTACATATTCCTCGAAGAGCGTTTAGTACACACAAAAAAGCACTACAATTTTTTCTAACGCACCGCATTCTTAAAATGCAAACACATAAAAAACATCTTTATAACAAATGGTGACAGGATGAAGAGTAAAACAACGCGCAAACGAAACTGCTACAAACGCAAACGTATACTTCTCGCTCACTAACGCGTTGACGTGTTGGTACATACACATGTGCACCGCTTAGTATATTATTTGAACTGCAATTTAAACAGCCATAGCCAACATGCTAACATTGCGTGTGCATGAGTTTCGAAATATTTTCATTCTTCGCCGTCCATCAAGCTCGTAAAACGTTTATCTTTATTAGGTGACAGCATGACTAATTAAAGAAGCCTATGTCGAATTTAGTACAAGAATTGAATAGCAATTCAATTCTAACTAACACGCTACGTACGTTTACACACGGCGAGAGAACATATAAGCCAAGAAACGTAATGACAATGATGATGTACACAGATTTGATCTGCAGGCATTGAGGGAGACCGTTGTACTATATCAGGCCACAACTAAACTAGCCACAAAAGTACTAATACAAATCGAACAACAGACAAATCACAGAAGAGAAAAATATCGAATTATTCATACAGGTATATACCACAAAGCTACAACACCTAAAATACGATTCTGCCTTTATGTAGGGAAATAACATACGAGTAAATACGGTGTACTCTTAGATGCGATCGATTGCTTAGCGATAGCGTTAGCAGCGGTGGTGATATAACATCACAAATGATATTTAGTAGCACAAACGTAGAACAGTCGTATGTTTTGACTACCGACTAGGTGGTCGGTTAGATGTTCAGAACATTTGCTCTTCATATTAAATGGCCAGGAGCAGAAGGGTTCTGTTTGGCTAAAGCGCAATTCAACTTCTTACCTGAGGAAAGACAAGACTCAAATTCGATACTCAAAAAGCTAACAAATATTTCCACCAAAAATTCTCGTGCAAGGAACTTAATTGGGAGAGCAAGATTGAGACATAATTTGCTTCTGGTGGGCACCAGCCATTTTTAATGATACAGTAAATTATTTATAACTTTTCAGTGACGACTACAAGGAAAATTCTAATATTCAGGTACTGACTTGAGTATTAATACACGCCCACATTCAATCATTTCTGTCAAGTTTTTGAATTGTCTCATTAAATCAACACATTGAACTATACGAGTTACGTAATACTGACCCCAGCCACTACAACTTACTGGTACTTTAATTCCACTATTTTCCGGTGGAAGTATATGGAAGTCGAGAGCTATCAGTGCGAAGAGTTGAAGATATTATGCTTATTGAACAAGTGAAAGACTAGAGATTTTTTCTCGATGCTTCGATAAGAACAATAATCACAGGAGAATGGCTTCTCTCCAGTGTGGCGCTTGCGATGTCGAGATAAATTAAACTTGTTAGAAGTCTGGTAGGGACAAAAATCACAACAAAACGACCCAGATGTTCCTCCCCCGACAATGTCTCCTTCAGTTATACCGGCTGACAGTCCACATACAGAGGGAAAACTTTCGTCCCCTTCAATAATTTCTAACTCTTGAGTTCTTCCAACCGCGGAGGAACACAACGCAAATTGAGAAGACTCTGCTAAATCCCGTGAAGTATGATGCCGTGTCGCTTTTAGTTCAATGATGTCAGCGTCATCCAATGGTTTGTGGTCTTGTCTCACGCGATCTTGATGGCTCGGCAGGTTAGGTGGTTGGTCAATTTGAGAATCCACTTTAGTCATTGCATAGCTCTCAAGTTGGCAAATTGACTCCAGTGATGCCATCACACCATCGCAGCTTGGGAGTCTAACATTATCATTCTGCGGCGATGTCAACGCAAGGTTTTTACAAATGTCATTAGAATAAGGTGTGGCTTGATGGGAAAGAGTTAGTTTATGATTTCCAACTGTCAACTGCTTTGCAGGAGTGGCTCCTTGAAAGGAAGGAGACGCATTATGGTCTGTATCATAATACTTTGCAGGCGTTGAGCCTGTAGAGTAAGTCAGAGAACCACACTTTGTTTCCGCTGGGTATCTCCTAGATGCTGAGTCTAGAAAAGACGCCGCCAAGGGTAGACCACAAGCTGAGGTGCAATGTGGATAAACGCTTTCCGTCAGGTGTTTCGAGACCGACGACATGAGGCTGTCCTGCAGGCGTCTGGCTCGTATCTGCACACAATACCACATGCATCACAACGCTGTAGATACCTGCAAAAAAGGGATGGCAGCGGCAGCAGCAGCAATGGCAACGAGGAAAACTAGTTCTGTTGTAACAGATCGATATGAAAATTCTAGCCGGTACAGATGCTCAACTTTGGACCAGTTATGATAACAGATACTATAGAAGTACACTGAATTGTACACCAAAAAATAGTCTACGAACTTGTCAACATTTAAAATTTTTTCACTAGGACAATAGATCTTTGAGCGCAACGCCCTCCAGGTCCTCAGTTGATTCAGACGGCACTTGGTATCTCCAGCAGGAAACTGAGCAACGAGTTGCCCAGTTATACATTAACTAAGGATATCACACGTTCTCACTAATTTAACGCGTTTTTGAACGAGTGTGACCAACTATTGGGAATAGTCAAAGCTTTCAACAGAACATGGAGGTTTGAGTATGGCTTCAACGACACTAAGGGCAGAATATGTAAAAAAAATATTATTTAACATCGGTCTATATCAGTATTATGCGAGTAATAAAGGCTTTTCGGATCACTAGCTACATATTTAAACGCATGCCAAAATAAAAGTTTGGTCTCGAGCACGTTTACACTACGAATCCACCATGTGTCGTACCTTCGTACGTTTAATGACGAAACATCTCGTTGATCCAATGCTTTGGTAGTACGTACTGTCGTAGTTCCAGCTCACTTGATTCAACACGCCAGATTATAGGTACGTCGTTAAGGCCATCACCGATTTAAATTTTCAAAAGGAAAACCCAATAAATTTAGACACGCACGCCAAAAATTGAAATGCGATATTGAACAATGAACGTGAAATCGCTACCTCACGCTTACCTTTGATTACTACGTAATAAGAAATCATCCATAACTGATCACGTTTGGGTTAGCTGGTCATGAAGCCTTCATTGATCATTCTAATTCTTCAATAGTCTTACTCGTGATTAAAATGCTACTGATGCTCATGGCCATAACAATCACGTTCCAGGTCAATCTAATATTTGTTAAGATTACTGTAACGGTTGAAGTTGGGCGTAAGGTATTGGCTAGGGCTTTGACAATGACCTCGGTAAAAGGTAATCATAATAGATAACGTTATGGTCATGATTCAAGATCGTGTTATGGTCAAGTACGGTGTAAGCCACGTCACGTTCAGCCAAGTCTTCGTAGCCCACAGATGCTGCAGACGATCGTCCAACTTAGAGCCTCTTATTTATCGTGCGTCTTCAGCGTCTTGTTACACAAGAAAAATATTGAAGATAACTTCCCTATCTGAATGTGTGGCTATTGATGATGACCTGCCGTTTTCCACTGATGTGCTGGACTGAGTTTTCCACTCCTACACCTTCATACAAACACCACAGGAAGTGCACCTACACACGCTACTGTGGGTGCTACCAGATACAAAACTCTGCAGCGCAAG
Organism: Trinorchestia longiramus; assembly: GCA_006783055.1. Classification (NCBI taxonomy): domain Eukaryota; kingdom Metazoa; phylum Arthropoda; class Malacostraca; order Amphipoda; family Talitridae; genus Trinorchestia; species Trinorchestia longiramus. The sequence continues at coordinate 13,355 of VCRD01005506.1, forward strand.
TCAGACAGCACTAGGCGAAGCACCACGAATTCCAAAGACGCGAGGGAAATCCAAGTTCAAAGGGAAATCAAGACACTGAAGGTCAGCACTGTTAACATATAATTTGGTAGCGCTTACAAAAACATACCAGAAAGTGGAGTTGCTCAAGAACTCAAAATACAAAAACCCAAAACAAAAATTTAGCTGTCTCTCTCACACACCACGCCCTATCAATGGCACATCATTCACAAGTGGGGAGTGAAGCCTCCTCCTTGAGAAAGCCTAGTCCTGAACAGACCGCACCTACGTCTTGTGTGCTGACGAGTCTGAATTACAATTGATCCACAGATCTAAGAGCTTTAATAGCTGGATTTGGAATGCACATCTTTTGAAATTCTTATACATAATAAACTGATTCAAGATTCAGTTTACGCCTCTCCTCCAGGCCGCTTTAAGACCCTACGACTCCATTTTTATTTCACAAGAATTCGGTGAAACTGGCGAGATTTCAGGGCGGTCTTGGCAAACACAATTAAATAAATTTACAAGGAACTAGTCCCAAAAAAATATATGAAATAAATAATAACGCAATGTAAAGCACAACAGAATCCTAGTAACGTAAAGCTCAAGATGTAAGCTACATAAATATTTTTTGTTCACGTCTTATCGTTTCGAACTTCCTGCTTCTAGTACCAAGGAAAATCTATAAAACCAGTTATATGGTAGACATTTTTTCTCAAACAATACCTTAAATTTAGATCATAGAAACGATTTTGAACATTTTCAATGAGTTCGTACTACTCTCAATGAGCCAGAATGATTTAGAGTCGGGTAAAAAGCTTCAACTACGATGGTTTTCTCTTCACAGTATCAAATATGCACTGGAAATCAGTGATAAAGCAACGGCAATAACTGCATCTTTATGAGCCGCTGCGTACAACTTGGAGGGTAGCCTTATGACAATTCTTCAGTAAATAGAACGGGACCACAGACTTCTATGTATTCAAACTCAGTTTACTACTAGCCTTGACACGGAACCTTATCTCATTCAACAAAGCATGCACCAAAAACCATCGAGTATCTTTAGTAAATTATTATTATTATTATTATTATTGGTCCCATTTGGAGGTTTTAGCCTTGTGTCTGCAACAGATTTAGGCAAAAAATGGCAAGCCTACTTACAACCTCCACCTAGAATAATTCAATATGAAACCTGTGGACATGGGTAAGTACAAAAATTGCATAAGCTTCTACTTCAAAACAAAATAGCGAACTTTGTTATGACTTTATGTCCGGAATAATGGCAATAATCTAAGATTCGAAGGACAGAACCACCTCTGAAAAAATTGACTCAACAGACGAAAGAATTGGGACTGTAGTGACTTACAAGATTTAGGAATCGTGAGCCTTCCAGGCAATGTCAACGAGCGCAAAATTGAAAAACGCAACTCACACAGCCGAGGTACAAATTGTAGCTGAATTTACGACAGGAATTACATTGTCTAAACAGGCAATGCAATATCTTTACAATGGCAGACCTGAAGTCATTAAGACAAAGTTGGGCAATAATAAATCACTACCTAACTAAAACAATGCTCCACAGTCATTTATAAGGAACAAATCAATTTTCATATGCGTTACAGACTCGTGTTTTTGCCCACAGTTACAACAGAAATACTCATCTATTTTCCAAGCCAAAAGTAGAGAACGTGATCAGAAACTGAATCAGAATTTACGGTCAAAATGCGATTCAGTAGATTATTAGTCAGGTCTGGATAGAAAGAGATTCCTTCCTATTTGTTGCACCTAAAAAAAATAAAACGGTAGTAGCAGGTAAATGGCCCTATTTTCTCATCGACAACTAAGAGAAAAGTTAGATCTGAACGCGCTTGAGCTAGCGGTCGGCAGAACTACACATGTTGCCCGTACGTGAAATACACAAATGAAAATGAGAAAGTTTGTTCCCATAAACTAAACATGAATAGATTTTGACATCCCGTACTCTTGAAGCAGCAGGAGTCACCTCAATACACCCATAGGGCCAAAAAATTCGCAAAATTTGTTGACAGTAAAATCAGCGAACCGTCTTGAAGAGTCTTAACGTCTCAAAAATCATGTCAAGGCGAGTTACATTTGCAAAGATAAACAAATAAATGGTTACAACGTCTGACAGGATTACCTTAATTCATTTAATTTATCCCACAAAACAAATATCTCGGTGCTCATGTCTGCCTATGGCACTACAGCTGTAGTTGTGAGACCTGGTCTGTCGGACGGATGCCAGCACCACCATTTCACGTTGTGTGCAAGGAATTTCTGAAGTACTATTTCATTACACTACAGCAGTATACTGAGGCATAACAAAAGGTTAGCAGCGCGTAAAAAATAAATCCTCGCTACAATTGCCGAGCACATTCCTTTGGTTCAAGTAAATTCTTCAGACGGAGAAAGAGAAACGGCACATCAACATGATACTAAGACATAGTTCCAAATGAAATGTAATTAATTTGCTAAGCATGGCACGTGGAATACCAAGCGCTTGCTTCAGGCAGAGCTTTTGTCGAGGCCCCGACCCAGGCAGTGCGCGTTCCTCTGATGCAAGTCCAGCTCCTGGGACGAGAAGCTAGTGAAGGAACACCAGCCGCACTCAAACTTGGCCATCTCGACGTGTAACTTGACGTGCCTGTCCAGATTTGCTTTGTTGGCTGAGCGGTACTGGCAGTGAGGGCACGAGAACGGCTTCTCCCCGGTATGGGTGCGCACGTGCTTGGTGATGTGGTCCTTCTTGTGCGTGGCGTATGGGCACACGGGACACTGGAAGCGCTTCTCAGCAGGCAGGTAGACAGAACATCCTCCAGCAGCAATAATTGACTGCGCCATGTTGTCGTATATGCCGTAGCTGAGCTGGGGTGAGTCAGAGACCTGGTACAGTAGCTGGGCCTCGTCGGGCACTGAGCAATGCTGTGACGCATGATTGTGGCGCTGCAAAGCAGAGATGGGGCGGTTGTCGCTCGGCCACTGAAGGGGCGAAAACAACAGAGTTAGCCACGCACTGCATGATCAAGCCTCTCTGTATCCAGCAACTTGTGTCCGCGCACACACGTAAAGATACGGGCTGAGATGTACTTAATAAAACTTGTCCAGACAACACGAATAAAACGTACACACGTGTCAAAAAGTACATATTATTATATTCCTAGTTTAACCACTGCAGCAACAACAAAAGCCAAAAATACAGATTTTAACGACAATGAACACGACTAAGACAGTAGCTATAAAATGCCCACTAACCGTACCACTAAAATTTCCAAGACCGTATCATACAACCCTGTCACTAAAAATATTTCATTCAAATCATTATAACCGAAAATGGACATTGTCCAAACAATGCAGATAACTGACTTGGAATGGAATTTATTGCATCAGTGAGCTCTGAAATCCATCAAGTAGCAAAATCGAATTGCTCTTATAATTCATTACACACGCAATTTTTTATACTCTTCGTTGTCGTACAGTTGGAACAGAGTGCTGCATAGCACACCAATTTCGGGATCCAAGTGTGACCCAGAAGGCGAGGTTATTGGGGACGTCACAGTAACTCGAGGTATTTTTTCGGCGAATGGCATTTCAGAGGTTGAAATTCTTTTGGGATGTGAATACAATAAGGCTACAAGATGCAGGAGAAGCACAGAGAATTAAAGCATTGAAAGTACGGCGAAGATTTACTTTTACCCCTCAAGTCACTTAGAAGCATCTTCATAGGAATTTGAAGGAATAGACAGCGAGTTCAGAATAGTTTGTTATTATTATCACCATACACACGGAGTTTAAACGTGCAGTTTGTACAAATACGTTACGGTAAACTGAGAAATTGTCCAAACTCAATACAAAAAATACTAGAAACCACAAATTATAAACAATTTTCTCTTGATAACAACAATGAATTTTGCATAACAATTACTAAATTCACGGACCAACTATTATTTTCGATATAGTCTAAATTTGGTTTAACTCACTATAAGGGAGGTTTACTGTCACTACACTACTACAAATTTTCATAGCTCGGTTGGCACAGCTCGCTACAACCGGTGAAAAAATGCAGCGTTATTACTATTTTTATATTTCTGGTTTAACCACCTCAGCCACAATAACACCAGGCAACCTAACCAACTCGACGACACGAGAAGGCGTTATTAGAGAAGGTAGTAAACAAATGAAGATATGCAAATGATCGGTTGCACAATACGCCAGCTTTCCCATATGACAGAGAAACAACGAGCAAAAATGAAATTGAATACCTGATTCAACAAGAGATGTGTGCAGAAGCACCAGTCATAGCCCTACCGGCAACTCGGCATCCCGCTAATTCCTCACGGTACTCAGTTGAGGTCAGCCACTATTAGCTCCTTCCCTCTAACATAAACCCTACATGTTGCACATATCCTCGAGAAGCTCTGAGTCCGTCAACATCAGTAAGACACCTCAAAAGAGCAATTCCATAAGCCTTTGAAAAGTTAATAATTTTATTGAAATTGAATGCGCCTCATTAAAATCGAACTCAAAAGTGGAAGATTTTCACAAACTAGCATCCAGTTTTACCCAGATTACCAGGAAAAATTCTTAAAAATAAAATGCCTTGAGGCCAACTTAATAGAAAGCTTTCATCGCAAGTTTCATTAAAGATACCGAAGACGCAAAACAGACTTCGAATCGATGAGCGCAAAACAGACTTCGAATCGATGGGCGCAAAACAGGTTCTAATTTAAACCTAGTTGCTTCTAACTAAAACGGATTGATGAAGTCTTAGTTGATGAACGTCAATGGAGGGTCTGAGTCCAAGAAAAAATATCCACTATCTAAATGATGTGCCGTCAAGAAGCCTTACCTCCAATTGCAGACACAAGTGTGTTGAAATGCAAGTATAAATTCTTATCATTGGCGAAAACGAACACATTCAAATAACGGTAGCGTAACACTACGTAAAATTGCAAAATCCAAAGAGAAAACAACCAAACCGAGCACACTCGACATGAGTCTCACCTGTGCTACAATTCACATTAAAATTGGGGAACACAAGCGAAGAGTTTGCACATACAACCTTTGGTGACCCGAAAAAATTCATACGAACACAAATACAGGATTTACTATTGATGAGCCTCTACGAACACTATTAAAAACTTTACAGTAGAATGATTCACAATAAAAATCCTGTACAAACATGAGTAAATAGAAATAAAAGAAGTCTCATGTGAGGCTTCCTTGTGAGGAGACAGGCGCGGTCCAATGCGTTGTCTTGATGTGCCTCTGCAGGTTCTGCTGAAAGGCGCTCGAGTAGTTGCAGATGCTACACTTGAATGGCTTCTCTCCCGTGTGCGTTCTCAGGTGCATCGAGAGGTTCCCTTTGACGGTGGCCCTGTACGGGCAGTGGGGGCAAGGATACCTACGGTCGCTGTAGGGCACAGAGCTGCTGGGGCCACTTTGGCCAGGAGCGACCCAGCGACTCGACGTCCCGGAAGATATTTCTTTCAAGCCAAGCATTTCGCCCGAGTCCCAATCCATCGATGGAACACCGCACTCCCAAGCGCTCGTGGTCGGAGACCCAACGTAGCTAAATGAATCGTACCCTAACTGAGGCTCGTCGTTGGATCTTCTGTTGGACGAGGAAGACATGAAAATGCCTGCCGTATTGTCCTCGATAGGCTTGCGAATTGTAGATGATAGACTACCGCGACCGCGTTGAGGGAGGAACGAGGTATGCTGAATTGGAAGCGATCTTCGCGAGAAGTTCCCGAGCTCCTCGATGGGAGAGTGGTGTCTGCCCAGTGAAGCTGCACAGCGCCCCAATTCTGACAGTTGACTCGACCACACCTGCACCAAGAGTCACAAAATCAGAACTTCATAAGACGACACTTCTTCTTCTTTTCCTTAGCTTCACTTCCAAGATAAATCAATCTTCTCCAGTCTCCCTCACATCCTTTACAACTAGACAGACGCTGATGCCGAACTTAGTTCAATTTGTATATTTATAAAATTTTGGCGCAAGTTTAGACATGTCACCTGGTCGAATCTGGTAGATACTCAAACCTATTTTGAAGACGTCGTCGTACACTGAGACATTAATGCTCTCAACACCGATAGTTCAACTGCACAAGAGAATGTAACGGCGACTTTACAGCGGCTGTATATACTTTTCTAACGACTAAAATGACGGTTCAAAACCCGAGACAAGTACAGCAGAAGTCACTTTGTTATACTGTAAGGTAAAAAAGTGAAATAAGTGTGCGGCTGCCTCACAGGAGTTACAACGTAGGAAGTAAGCATATGACACAAAATATAAAGATGATCAATAGAAATAACACAAGAGTAAGATAACATAGGTCAAGTTTGGCACTTTCACTCATAAAAACACCTCGAGTCTCCTGCTGAACAAATAGCACGGAAAGATCGGTTTTCATGGAAAAATGAGTAATTAATTAACTGAAGCCGTCATTTAAAACTAAACTTAAACTAATCACAACTTAGATTTATCCAAAACGAGTTTGACGTTCAACAGCGAAAATTTGGGTAAGTCGTCAAATGTTCTTTCATCGACAATAGAAATATCTGGTCATCGTACATAGTTTGAGATATGCCCGACAATGCAGGCTACTTGGTCGAAATTCGCACCTAACGCTACATTGCTAGACAATACAATATTAGCTGATAACGACGCGCATCATTCCTGGCTTTGAAATAAAAGAGTAACATCAATAAAACCACTGTTCAAGTACCTCTACCGTACGAAGCCAAACTGCCACACCAAGTAACAATGAATAGTTCACTTCAGTAACAAAAACAACGCACGTAGACAAGATAACTTCCAGAACCACCGAAACTCGAACCTGAAGAACTCTTGCCGTCTTCAGACCACATGAGAACTGAGCTCTCAAATTTCAGCTGGAATCACATGGGTGCCCCGAGCGACTCAGAGTGTTGGAGCAGGTCTCAGTATCACGTACATGTGTGGACAGTTATATTATTAAGGTATCAATTATATTCATAGCAATGAATTCACATTGTTTGGCACTCGAGATGCAACAATATAGCCTATGTATGTTACATAAGAACTGTGATGAAAATTCTTCAAAATAACTACATAGATGGGCCAAATGTGTCACGCTACACTACTCGTATGCAGCAGCCTTCGCTTTTCTCGCCTTCGCCTCAAAACTTGCCCTGATATTTGATAGCGAGCGAGGGGGTCTTCACTTGAAATAATTGCATGGCAAATTGAGGGACACGAGCTTTTTTCCTCAAAACTGGTTCCAGTGCAAGTCATGGAGCATGAAGAATCCTTGCAATATAAAGAACGAGGGAGACTTGAAGAGAATGTTTACTTCCCACTGGGACGGAAAAATGTATGATGAGTTCCTGGACGATGTTCAACAAGAGATGATTAGTCTACGAGAGGTCAAGTATATCACCAGGCGTAGGAACACGCACTCCATTATTCACGTAGTTGACAACAGACACGTACTTGGTGCCATGACAGAACACAAGAAAAAAACGTAATAATGGCTACTTCAGAAGTCGGCTAATAGGACACAGCAAACTATGAAACTATTCTTCTACTGTTCAAGGTCCACGCTAACACGGTCTTAGATGAATCCAGTTCACATTTTTAAGCCAATGAAACTTTCAGCTAGCAAACCACGAACAATTTATGACTATCACGAGGATCTTAACACGTTGACTCCGAAGTGGTACGTATGTGTACCACTGAAGTTAGGTTCTGTAATTTTTTCAGATCCTTCTAGTGACTATGCCTACAGAGTGAAGTTTTACACCAATCAGGCAATAGGAGGCAACGTGTTAAAGGGGGGAATAAACGCAGACAACTGATACACTATACGAGTAATAATTTACGCCTGAACCCAAGTTTACACGTGACACTAATCAATACTTCATGGCACATGGAGTAGATGCAAGTTCTGGCTTCCCTAAATTCAGAATAAAACCAAATCAATAACAGAACACACAAATAAAAATATGTCAGTTAATGACTAGAAGACAGTAAAAATGCAGTTTTCTATTTAATAAGCATTGAAGTTTGTTTGTACTGATATATTTTGAGTTTTTTCACATTTTGTCCAAATATTGCACAACGACTTAAATAATTCCCAAAGATGGTTTAGATAAATCTTTATCTTTCTAAATGGTTGTAAAAACTGTGATTGCTGCTCACACTTAGTAGCATCACTTAGCCTAAGCAGCATTTCCATATATGATGGTTGAAGATGGTGAGACTTCAAATCTTAAGCATGCTGACACTGCTAGTTTCAATTGAATGCAATGAAACACACTCATTCACATCGGTAAATTGTGAACTAGATTAACAAAAAACATGCACGGACAATAATAAAGATTTACACAGAAAACACTGACAACTAAAATATAAACTATATATAACAATGAAGTCCATTTCATGTCTTGAAATCCCGTGAATAAAGAAACTGATAAAGTCACTTCAGCACATGAAGGGGTGAGAGGCTCCAGCAACACCATCTCTTCAAGACGCTCCAGTGAAGCTGTTCATGGAGGCACGAGAGAAGCAGTCCAGCAGTCCAACTGTACCTCGAGCTGCTCCTCACACTGAGCTGACAGCTCTCCTTATCTCATAGCGTGACTGATTACAACATTAAAAGCTTCCGTAGGAGTGAACATTTAACCATCAGATGGCTACTCAATGCTGTATTATACATAGCAACTACACGGCTTTCGTAGGAGTGTACATTTAACAATCTTAATGCCGTATTACACATAGCAGATACACGGATTCCGAAGGAGTGTACATTTAACACTCAGATGGCTACTCAATGCTGTACAGTTAAACCTCGATCTAACGGACCCCGATGTAACGAATTTTGGATGCAACGTTATGTTGCCGCACCCTGATTTTGTTGACAAATGTTAAAAATTATATCAAAATTCGTGTAACCCCGGTTCAAGTACAGTTGAAGCTCGATTTTACTAACTAATAAGGGGGAGAGGATGTTCGTTAAATCCAGGTTCAACTGTATTACACATAGCAGCTACACGGCTTCCGTAGGAATGTACATTTAACCATCGGATGTTTTCTTAAAGCTGTATTACACATAGCAGCTACACGGCTTCCATAAGAGTGTACATTTAACCATCAGACGTCTACTTAAAGCTGTATTACACATAGCAGCCACACGGCTTTCATACGAATGTACATTAAACCATTTCAATGCTGTATTACACATAGCAACTACACATGAGAGTAAGGCTCAAACTCATATTCAAGTATAATGCAAATGGCAATATAACAATGGTCATAAAAACAACATTCATTACTTCGTATCTTAATTCTGCGACAAAAACACAATTCAGCTTACAAGCTGACTAATGACCTGAAATTCCTCGAAATGAAAGTGATGTACAAGTGTAAGATTTGGAAACAAGTACAGGTAGATCTCCAATAGTGCTAACATTATAAGAAACACATTTCAAGTTTGAGAAAAAGTTCACGCCGTCCGTTCAAAGAGTGTGGAATGTGACCATCTCTTCAACAGTGTGCTGTGACGTCACTTACATGTTGGAACTCATGGTAGGTTCATCTCCAATAATGCTAATTTCATTATTAGAACATTTCATTCGCGTAAAATTTCTCTTGGCGCATCCCTTCCAACAGTACAAAATGTGAACACGTACCATAGTGACATGTGACATCATTCATAAGGCTGTACTTTTGCGCAGTGTGTTATTTGTAAAAGTATTTGTATATATTCAGGGGTCCAAAGTGATGCACGGCTGCGGTCAGAAAACGATAAAACTATAAATAGTAACGGAAAAAAACGCAGTAGACCGCGCATGAAAGTTAAGCAGGAAGCGTTGAACAAACTGGAAAATAGCGAAAGTTCCTCGGCTGTGTGCAGATCCATAGATTGATGAAATTATTTACTTCTTTAATCTGTACGATTAAAAAGGAGGAAAGACATAAAGACTATACTCCTTGTTTTCCGTCACATGTTTTCAATATAGAGAAAACACTTACCGAAGTTGCTATGCATACAACCGAAACTCTCATACCCGTGGATTGAAGACAAGAAAAAATAACACTTCATTCAGTTCAGCTGTTTTCAAATCTAAAGCAGTGTCCTTACATGAGGACGCGATATCTACTGTTAGTTCAACTGTTCATCTGTAGGAAAATTTTACAGCCAGCAATGGTTGGCTCAGTGGTTTTAAGAGATGTTTTACTTTGAAAAATATTAGAGCGACAGGCAAACCTGCCAGTGCTGACGTAGGACGTCAATCCTGAAGTTATCCGACGTTTAAGCACCATAGTGCCTGAGGGAAGTTCCTCACTGCAGTAAATATCTTACATGGATCAAACTGCACTGCTTTGGAAAAAATTACCAAAGAGAACCTACATAATAAGAGAATTTTTACCCATAAAAAATTGTGTCAGTTTAAGAAAGTGGAGAAGTAACATATTTCAATAATGCTGAACTTTTTGATAGTGTGGGCAGCGTTTGTTACGTAACCCCGACACTATTGGCGATCTACCCGTATTTATTCTAAGTAATTACAAGATCCTTGGTTGAGAATAATAAATTCATTCACAGAATTTGAATGAAGGTCGCATTGGTAGGAAGTAAGACTGGAGAGTACGACAAAATAACGGGTAACAAATGAACATGATATCACATAAAATAACAAAATATTCCAGTAAATAATGTACTAGATAATAATGTACCAGAAGATCAATATATATCCCTACTTTATTAGCATCAACTAATGTAATATGAAACCAACATAAAACATGGTGACTAAATAAAGGAATAAGAGGAATGTTTCACACACTAGTTGTGAAAATTCACCTTAATTTTGCCAGAAACTCAAATAAGAATTGCAGCATAACTTCACACATTTAGGGGGAATAAAAATTAGGACTAGTTTCACCTTTACTGTAAGTCTTAATTCAAGATGTATAATGGTATGCATGCATCAACCCTCAAGTCACCAATGAAGGCAGAACGTCATCTGGTCGAGAGGCTCGTGTGCTCTATCAGTGTAGGGGGCCTACAATCCAATAGTATTACCTCTTCCAAGCCTTCAGCAGGCAGGCAGTTGCAACAAAAGTAAGTCACACTTGAATTTCATGTGAACTGCACTGTCTTCCAGGTGATAGTGGTAAATATTTCTTCAACAATGAAGAATTTTTGCCATCTGGGAACCTTTGAGAGTGTAAAAAAATTGTGGACTAGCTGTTATTCAAGGTGAGTTCAGAGAATTGCCAATAATCTGAGAGGCTTTGAAGAATTTCTCTAGGGTTGATGCAAGCAGGCAATATTGTAATGAGTTATTGCTCAACACAGTGGATCAGTGGACTCTGTCTTGTTGTTTTTGATGCTCAGAATGAAACAATGTATTGTAATAAACTATTACTAAAGCATTTTCAGACTTTTTGAGACAAGAAATGACTTTGAACAAAGTTAAGTTGTACAAACAAAAAATCTCAATAATTTTGATAAGACACTGCAAGGGAAATAATGTCAGTTGCAATCATTTAAAAATTTCATTAAGAGGAACACATGCACCAATAATCAACATGTATTTTTCATTGTTGAAAAATCCATGAATAAACTTAATAACTTTAAGCTGAGAATCATGATTCATTTTCTGTACATACTTACAAGTCAAATTCCCTTTTTACACAGACCAACTGTGTGAAACTTGTAACAATGTACCTTGTGTGAGCCAAGATGATCAAAAACTATCCATTTAACAAAATTCCTCTCTTCAAGTATTGTTGCTATTAAACTTCTTCCCCTAATTATAGCTGTTATAAAAGTTCTCATCCCAACTATAGCCACCATTAAAGTTCTCATCCGAAGTACAGCCACAATAAAAGTTCTCAGCTCCAGTATAGCTGTCATATAAGTTCTGCTGCATAAGTAAACATTAAGGTTAACTGATTGACATATTTTGTAATTAGCTACGCTCAACTTGGATATTGATGAGCAACAATTTTTCAATGAAGTATATTTCTAAGGCTCCCAAACAAATTTTCAAGATTAATGAGGAACATTGCAGGAAATACTTGTGTGTATATATGACAAATGTATTTCACTCCTTGGGAGTTAGGAACATTCAGGGCCTACACAGAATAGGGTTGTTTAACTGGAAGCTTCTAGTCCAGGCAATTCACAATACTTAGTTTGAGTCCATGTAACTAATCTAATTCCTCATTAAATCAAAAACCAATTGACTAACAAAATAACCAACAATTTATGGATTTAAATGGTTTATATTTTATTTTCAGACATAAAATGAATTTTTTAATTGCAGTGTGATTATTTCCCTTGCATATTTGGATAAAATTTTACCCTAAAAAATTCAACACTAAAATCTGTGCTTCAAAACCAGCAGAGAATTTACAAATCCAGTACTTGTGAAAGCACTATGGATCAAACTCTGCTAATATGAACATCTCAAAATATGGCTCATTTATCTGATACCTGAGAGTCAATACAGAAAATTTTGAGAAATTCATTAAAACTGTTTGACTGAAGATTTAATACTGATGACTAACTGAAACAGACTAATTTTGTACTATTTGAGAAATAACTTCAAATTATAGTAAACAATACTAAGTGAAGTATAAGAGCCAGCACTGACCCACGTGTGAGCAGCCAGAACAAAGAAATGCAGAACTCACCCCAGACGTCCTGTCGTCAGCTGCAGTGTTGCTAGCATCATCACCACTCAGCACGCTGTTCAGTGCCTCTGCATCAGTTCCATCCTTCACAAAACAATCACTTCCTATTAAAACAACATTATTTAATACATTCAATACAATAAATATTATCCAATAATCCATTCCATACTTCAATTAGAAATGAAATGCAATAAAATAAGAGTTTTTTGGCATTGCATGCTTCACATTAACAAAAGAAGTTGGCTGCTGTGGATCTATGCAGTTAAACTATTTGTTGATTTTTTCATAAATTCATCAAAATCTCTTAGCATGTCAGATATTATATTCACAGCAACCAGTATACAGGACATGTTTTACAAACAGTGAAGAACATTACCCAAACAGAAATAAAAAAGCATCAAAACAAACATTGACTTTGCACTGGAGGGATCAGTCCAATATGCAAAATTCAAAAAATTTAATCTTTTTTCATCACAGAGAAGCATTTCTTTCATCAAATGCTGGAATTAATTTTTTATTAAAATTCCTACCACCACAGTTTGGCAATGTTTCTTAATAGATATTCCTGATACAGGAACTGTGCTCCTCAAGTCATGCCTCAAATGCAACTTTTGGTTCATTGACGAAAGCCTAAGATCATTAGGCAACACGTGGTTACAAACTTTTCAGAGATTAATGGACAGCAATTGGAAGCCAGCAAGAATGAATACCCAGATGTCAGTGTCAACATGTGCAAGTGACCTGTTGAATAAAAGCAAAAGCAGAGTTTGGTGTCTCTTGGTGGAAGGAGAAACTTGTGATCTAAAGTTTTGTTGTTTCCATAAATTCTATACATTTAAATTTTGCTTTCATCAACTTGTAAAAATGAACCTACACATTAAACTTCACTAATAAAACTTGTTTACTTCACATGTTATGTATTTCTAATAAATAATCCTGACAAGTCATGTTACAGGAAAAAAAAATATTCATGTCACTAATCACTTGAAGAAAATAATTAAAATAACAGTACATCCATGTTCCAAAACATCTATGGAAAAAATTTGAGATGGGTTAGAAATATCTACTAATAATTTATCAAAACAACTAACTTTAATATTTCATCAAGAATTAAAATCAGGCAATCAGTACTTACTGCATTTCATTTCAATATGCCTATAAATTTTACACTGACAATTTTTTTAATGCACAAAGAAAAATATAAACTATTTAGAAATCTACACCATTTCACCTAATGCACTGACCCCTTTCTCCATGAGCACACCTTCCCAGTCATCAGAAGACTCTTCAACTTCTGCAACTTCTACTTTGGAAGCCATCATCTCTTGCTTATCACTTCTTGTCTCAGCTGTGCATTCTTCACTTTTTTCTTCACTTTGTGGTGTAGAAGAAGCATGATGTGTACCATCATCATCATCACCAATGCCCTCACCATTGTCATCATATTCACCACCTCCATTGTCATCGTGTCCTCCATCACCATTATTATCACTGTTATCTTTGTCGTCATGACTCGCAGTGAGTGTAGCATCATGCACCAATTCAGGGGCACCACCACTCTCTATGTCAGGGCCAGGGTCCACAGGCTCCTCTTTAACTGCAGTTGGCCAAACCTGAAAGCATGACAAACCACAAATCAAATACTAAATTGTTGCATATGCAAATAAAGAAGGAATTATAATACCATAATATCTTTCTTAAAGAAAACATCAATACTTAATCTCAGGCTTTTTTTCATTTGAATAAATCAATTACTAAAAAAAACTATGAAGCAAATTACACCTCAGATTGCTGAAGAATGACTTGGCCATGAAAATCAACAATAAGAAATGGTAGATGAAGACACCCTTTTGAAGATGAAAAGTAAACCCATAAACTTCACAAATACTTTTACTAATGAACCAGTTGGTAGCTCAAGATATCCCTGTGAAGCAGCAGACCTTGAGGTGAACATGCAAGATTGAACTATCATTCAACATCCTCAATTAACACTGAACAGAATGATAAAAAACAGCCTATCAAAAATAAGCATTATTAAAGACATCCATCAATGAAAATCATCCTGCAATGAGTATCAGATGACAAAAAAATCAATTCAAAAAATTATGATACATAAACTTTCCAACTTTTTTAATTGAGCACTCTGGTATCTAACCACAATAAACTTCAGCATCAACATCAAAGAATAATCTCAGAGCTTCCTCAAAATTGACTCAATTTTAAAAGTAATTACTAATGCCTTTCATGAATGTTTTACAAATAAAATTCAATTATAAAGTCTAAATAAAAAGCCAAGACTTACTGCAATATCCTCATCTTGATGATTCATTAAAGAGGAAGAGGTGGAAGGTCTTTCATCCAAAGAAGATCTGCTTTCTCTTGCTTCAGTTGTTCTTGGTGGCCGGACTACTGAACCAAATGCTTGAGATTCAGCTCCTTCATCAACGTTTGCACTTGATTCAGAGGGGACTGCATATCTCAGGGATTCATTAGAGGCTCTTGGTATCTTGCGAGGTGGTACGTTATTATGTAAACTTTGGCTTTCTTTTCTTTTGGTACTTTGATTATTGGTTGCACTGGCTCTAGCATTCCTGCCACAAGATTGGTAGGTTGAGTCTTTCTCTGTTGAAGAAAGGCTGCTTGATAAACAAGCATGGCTGCCAGGTTTGTTTTTATTACTGGTGCTGTGATTCTGTGGCTCAGGCTCTTCATCTGGAACAGCAAGCCCCTTGATTTTCAAACACTCAGCAGCATTGATCAATTCAGCCAATTTCTCCTGGACCACATTTACTTCTCCAATGTACATATACTTCAGTAAAGCCTCAAAGACCTCTTTTTTAATATCCTTCAACACAATAACTGGATGTTTACCATGAGTTTTTTCAAACATCTCTTCAAAGTATTCACTGCAGGTGGAAAGAACCAACTTGTGGACAGGATAAAGTTTTCCATCACAGGCAACTGTCGCATCATCATAGCTTTGCTGCAAAACAAAAAACACAGGTAGTGATTACTTGCAAAGCTTCATCTAACATCATAAGGAAGTTATAATCTCAAGAAATGAGAACTCCTACTCCTTTTGTTCAGAAATAACATTCTACTGTGACAATGAATGTTACTGATGCATTGCAACAAAACATTTTAAAACAGGGTCAAAAGAATATCATGCTCTATTCACCAAGATATAAGGACAAAACTTGTTAGACTTCCTAAGTAAGATAAATGGTGAATATCAACACTGACTAATAAATAGTTAGCCTCTCACTGAGAGTATGTTAAAGATACATTGCAAAAATTAACACAACTGAATATAACACTGAAGTCATGCATTTTATTCCAGCAATTTGAATATAAGCTTTGACAAGTATCACATGCCATAATGCCATAGGCAACCAACAGATACTGCAGGCCTACCTCTGTTGGGGCTCAGTGGCTGTTTCTTTAAAATGTTTAGATATGTGAAGAAAATGAAGAGGCTAATTAAACAAAATTGGGGTACATATTCACAGGGTGGGCTGAAATATATATTCTAACATTGTAATGTCACTCATAAACTACCAATTCTATACACATCCCCATATTTTTTTCAATTACAGACTTCAGGAATCTTTCAATGCATTAATTAGTCAAGACACATTAATACATAAAACAAGAATAATTTCTAGGCATTTCCATGAGGTATAATTTTCAGTATCAGCACTTGACATCCATTGCCCCAACAGTGTCATCATAATAGAGAAAAAGCCATTGTCACCTATTTACAAATATTTTACAATGCAACCCAAACAATCTCAAATTTTACTAGGATACTCAAGAAAATTATTTTTTACAGTCAGGGGTTACATGACACTCACAGGGCCTGATCAATACATATTCAGACCTTAGTTCTATAGAAAAAAGGGTAAAGCAGGCAGATTGAAGCTGCTTTGCACTGATTTACCTGAAACTTTGCTATGCACATGCACTAAGCTTTGATGTTCTAGCTCAATTCCACTTTATAAAGCAGTACTTGCAAGGAACATGTGTAATGTGTGGTGGTCATATAGACCATGACAGAGAAAGTTGAGCTGACAATCTGCATCATATTTTGTCAAAAGCTTGACTATACCTGCTCAGAGGCTTACATACAGTAGTAAAAAGTATATTAAAAGGAGCACAAGAGTCAAACAAAAGCATACAAATGGTTAAGACTTATCCAACACAGCCAAAAAAATAGATCAAAAAATGAACATCCTTAGAGACCTGCCAACAACAGAATTGAAAAAAATTTTAATTGTACGGAGTTGCTCATCCAAAGTATGCTTCCAGTGGTCAAAGAATATACAAAGAGTACTACTGTGATATTTTTAGCAGTTAGTGGAATCCTTTTTCAGAAGAAGTCAAAATTGCATGTGTCCAGTAAGTGGCAGCAGTGGTAAAAACTGCTACACATATACATTTACCTTAACAGTTTTTAGCAAAGCACAAAAATTCCCTAGTTAGACCACTCTTATAGTCCCCAGAGCTTGTCCCTCGCAACTTTTTCTTTTTTCTACATATGAAAGCCTATTTGAAAGGAAGATTTCAGAACATCAAAATTAAAGTAAATGCAATAAGCTGTAGAGATGTGTATTTCAAATATCAATATTTTTATCTAGTCTACCTGAGGACAATTTTTTTACATGTTTTGCCATCAAAATCAAATCATACTATGCAGGTGTGCAACTTGATCCTGATTGTACACAATACAAGTGGTCCTCATAAATGACATTATTTATTAGTTCAACGTGGTTGATCTTGTGGTGTGTCCAAGTACAAGTGAATAAAGATTTATAGTAACTCTAATTAGTGGTCTCTTAACCCCTTCTCTCACTCTAAAAATAGGATTTTAATTACAAAACTTTATTCACCTTCATGAACAAACCAAATGGACAAAGATACAGTAAATTTTTTTATTGATTTGTTCAAACTTCCATGCCCAATATATTTGATATCATGACTGACTGAAATTAATTTTTGCATCTTAAAGGGTGTCTAATACATTGGACAGGAGAACTGAAGAGATTAATATCATTGTCATGTTTCATTACCTATGTGTTGATGTCCCTTTCAGAAATGGAATGTTATTAATTAGATACTAAATATAATTCTAACACTTGTAAGAACTTAGAGCTGTTCAACTATATTAAATACCAAAAGAATTACTACTTCCCTATCATATCCATAGTATAGAAACATATAAATATCAGAATCATTAAAATAGTGATGCATTGTCATGTACTTGATTTATGCATACTGAATACTAAATTTATTCAGTGCCAAACTTTGATAAGCCTCAAACTTGTGATTTTGATTATATAGTTCAACAACCTGTGAATGTTATATATTTTTCATCAAAACTGAACTTAATTGTACTGTATTAATGCAATATCATTTAATTATTAGCCTTCACTGTATTGACATATATTTTGCATGATTTAACATCATAATCAAGATTTGCAACCACTTCAACTACTTGTACCATTTTTTCTGATGAAAACACCTTTCCATTGCCTACAGTAACTGTTTCCAATATTTTAGGCACTAGTTATGGACTCCTAATAAAGTGACACAACCAATCTAATTTTTCTGCCCTAAGGTAACTGCTAATTATCCTTGAACATAAGTTACAGAAATGCTTCCATCAATAGAAACAGTGCTGGATTTATAATGCAGGAATTAAAAGGAAACTCTTATAAAGGAGCCTAAATGAAAAATCTACTAATGGTGCATTTAAAAAAAAAGAGTAGCAATCTGCATACTTGCTAGTCAGACCTAATACAGTGTGATTGATAAGTAACAAACCTTTTTAAAAATTAATAAAATAATTCATTTTTCATTAACTAAGTATTTATCAATTAATTAATACCATACATTATTCTCATTAAACTTCAAGATCTTTTCTACCATTTACAATTATTTCAATCTATTTACTCTTCATGGTCTTTTAGTAAATAACTTTCTAAAAGGTGTTACTTATGCCCCACCCTGTACATGTATATAACAGTTTTTAACAACTCTTACAGTAAGCAATATAATTCATGTTACATATACCACAAAATTATTATTTATTATTTAACTACGAGCTACAACTTCAGTGTGTTAAACAAATTAACCTAAATGCGAACAAACTTAGTTCCATTTTAGTACACATTATTTGAAATTTTGCTGACAATAAAAATATTCACGCAGTAATAGAAATTGAAATCAATATAATTGACATACGAATTTTTATCAATAGGCACAATTCGCTTACGAATTGATATATATCAACTGCGAACACTTTTTCATGAATACATAACGCTCTCGCTCACCTTTCTGTGTAGAGTGGCCAAAATGTGAAGAAACGTAGAACAGTGATTGTTCCACTTCAATGACAGAAGACCTCCGAGTGACATTTTAACTATTTTACAACGTCGTTAAATAACTCTACCCAAATTTAATTTAAATTTAACGCAACACTGTCAACACACCACGAACCGCCATGTTATAAATGATCATAAACACAAACTCAACCAAAAGTCCTTATATATACTCCTTACCGCTTATAGCGTAGTTCTCCTTCCAGTCACATACAGGATTATGAAAAAATAGCATACATCACACTTATTGGTGAAACTTCAAGCAAAGCCATTATTTGTCCCCCAATGTAAATTGCTGCTTATTGCTCTATTAGATTAGACAAATCATTTGAAACATATTTATTAGAGAAAACTTCTGCTGTTTATAAATAAATAATTATAGAGATTACGAAGACTTGTAAAGTTTGGCTGTGCTTGGGGATTTTTAAGCAACCAACTTTAACAAAACCTAATCTAACTGCCGGGATATTTTAATACCCCGACAATTTAATATCTTTAATATCTTTGATTTGATTATTCAGCCTTAGCAGCAGCTAAGGCTGAATTTCAGACTATGTCAGACGCAGGAACCATCCGAGTTTCTAACAGTCCTTGGGCTTCACCACTCTTGCTAGTTCCTAAAGCAGATGGAAATTTTAGACCTTGCGGTGATTATCGACAGCTTAATGCTGTTACTCAGCCTGATAGATTCCCTATTCCCCACCTCCATGATTTTAGTGCTAACTTGAATGGAGCCACGATTTTTTCCAAGATTGATTTGACTCATGCCTTCCATCAGATTCCCATGGATGAATCATCTATTGCTAAAACTGCAGTAACTACTCCCTTTAGTCTTTTTGAGTTCACGACCATGCCCTACGGTTTGCGGAATGCCCCTCAGACATTCCAGAGACATATGTCAAATATTTTGTCAGATCTCCCCTTTGCTTACGTGTACCTTGATGATGTATTAATCGCATCAACAACTCCTGAACAACACAAGGAGCACCTAACTATTTTGTTTGATCGACTTTGCACTCATGGTTTGTTGATTAACCCAGCCAAGTGTGAATTTGGAAAAAGTAGTTTAAAGTATCTAGGACACGAAATCTCACAAACCGATTTAAAACCGTTACCTTGTAAAGTTGATGCTATTCGCGCTTTCCCTAAACCGGAAACACAGAAACAATTGCGTCGTTTCTTAGGTTCAGTGAATTTTTACCATAGATTTATTAAAAATTGTGCTCAAACTTTAGCCCCTCTATCAGGTTTAATTACACCTAAACGTAGAGGAAAACCTACCCTTGTTGTGTGGACTGATGAAGCTTCAGCTGCTTTTGAGACCATCAAAGAACGCCTTGCCTCTACGACAGAATTGTCTTATCCAGTTGCCGGTGCTGAATTTAGCCTAGTGGTAGATGCATCAGATGTAGCTGTAGGTGCAGTTTTACAGCAGACAGTAGGTACCGTAACCTCTCCACTGTCATTCTTCTCTAAGAAACTGTCCCCTGCTGAACAACGGTATAGCACTTTTGGCCGCGAATTATTAGCTATTTATATGTCTGTACGTCATTTTCGTTATGGTTTAGAAGCTAGACATTTTGTAATATATACTGACCATAAACCCCTGGTCTCAGCCATTAAAATGCCTTCTGACAGACATTCGCCTAGAGAAGCACAACATTTGGCGTTCATTAGCCAGTTCACTACTGATCTCCGATATATTAAAGGCTCGGACAATACGGTAGCTGACTGTCTCTCTAGA
>VCRD01005507.1:2625-26922 GCA_006783055.1 Trinorchestia longiramus
GATGTGGCTTGTGCCGGATGGGGCGTGTACCGGATGTGGCGAGTGATGGATGAGGCGTGTGCCGGATGTGGCGTGTGCCGAATGTGACGTGTGCCAGATGTGGCGTGTGCCGAATGGAATTTTATTGGCGAAGAAAAATTTACCTTTTATGTTGCATTTGTGATTGTGCATTGCATCTTTTGCTAATGTTAAGGCAATTTTCATGAAAATTTAATGCAAGGTGAGAAGTGAAATTTGTCTGAATTATTAAACTGCGCTGCATGTGTGATGTTCAACGAACGCTTGCGATAATGTAGTAAATGTTGTTAGTCAATGAAGAAGAAAACTATAATTTTGAATAAAGTCATTATTACCTAGGAACTAAATCATTTTGCGTTCCTAATGTATTCTCATTTGCATTCAAATTACAACACGATATTGGAGTAGAAGCAGACTTGAGCATTCGCTGTGATCAAGATTTGGTCATCGGCAATATCTCAATTTTTAAACTAACTTGAATGCTTGATGAATTTAAATTTCAGATTCTTTCGTTAAATTCTTGTACGCGTTCTGAAATTTTACAGATTTTTCTTTTTTATATTCAGAACGTTTTTTTTAAATGTATGCTCGTTCCCCCAAATTTCAATGTAGTTCTTCAAATATTCGGGACGTATAACGTCTCCGTTCATGCATCGACAAAGTTTTGAAATAAGACTTAGCGAGGCGCAGATGACGTTCTTGGAGTCATTCTCCACGGTCACAAACTTTTGCAATGAATTATTGCGTGCTAGATGAGTGAGCTCACACAATATTTATCAGACCAAGTAATTTTCTTGTACAAAGTTTTGAATTAATGATCGAAAGTAAAAGTTTTGAACCATCAATAATTGACAGCAGTAATCCTTGAATGAAAATTTTTGACAGCAAAATACAGGAGGAATTTTGCCAAACAAATTATTTTACAATTTCTGTACCACACGATATGAGTATAGCGCGGTGCACGTAAGTTAACTTTAAAAAGAATAAAACATGACTTTACTTGACTAAAACGCGGATGTATACATAGGGCTTTAGTCTGTTGCTGAAATAGTCGCAGGGGTTTTTAAGCGCTGAAATTGCTATTCAAATAATTTGGACTACTGTAACTATCAGTCTGTTTGACAATATCTAATACATAAAAAATCGAGAATGAACTCTCTGTATTATAATTGAAATACTTGTTTCGAAGTCCTTAGAGTTTTGTGTGATGTTAAATTTTTTAAAGTAACAAAATATTGCTTGAAATTTTCAAGATTCCGCTTAGAATTTATAAAAAATATACCTCCTCAAAATAAGGCAGGGAAATCATCTTCTCTGGTGAGTTAATTTGATGGTTTTCCTCATAATTTAGTTTGGATGTGAAGAGGCAATTTTCAGTCAATAAGAAGGACGTCATCAAAATAATGCAGATAATGTTGCATTCGCTACAAAATTTCCCCAAGGTAAGAGTGGTCAAGGAGATTACATCTTGGGGACTCAGCGCTGCTCGGATAACGTGTAGGATTTATGAGCTTCTCACAGGGGAAGGTGCGGAGAGGGTGGAGAGGAGGTATTCTGAGTGTCTGTCCTCGTCAACGAATTGTTGTGAATTCGCGATTTTTAGCGATACTCCAAGCTTCTAGTCAGGAATACTTGTTGCAGAAGGCTGGTGTATGTTTTATATGTTATGAAGGCCTTATTTTTTCTCATATTTGTCTTTCTCTCTCGTGGGGAGGCCGACGTTCTGCAGAATTGACCTCCTGCACGAGTGTGATACTTCCTCTGTCTACCTTTTTATTTCTCGTCTCGTTGAGATGCTAACTGCCATTGTGAGAACTCTTTTCGAGTGGATGCTTTCATTAATTCCCTATGTAAAATAATTCTTAATTAGTTCTCGAACATGGGGTAATAGTCGTTTTGTAACTTCAGCGGTAGGAGAAATAATCTTCTGACCATGCAAGCTACTAAAGTTATAGAGCATGGCATCTGCTCGTTAACAAAGCCTAGCTATCATCATCATTTCTATGAATATCAATTTCCTAGACTCTGTGTTCAGGATAATTATGATTTTCACGTAGCACATAAGCTTCGAAATAAAATACACATGGTCGATAAAATATGAGCCTACAGTACTACTCGATTCCCAGTTGAAATATTCGTATAGGTTGCAAATTCCAACGGGAATCTCTTGTGATGGGACCGGGTCACGCATTTTGACCGGAATTGGAAAATTGAAGAAGGAGACTGGAATATCATACGGCGACCTGGGAATAGGCCTGGCGGTAGGAATTTTCAGCTGGAATCTTAGAAGTGTGGGAGGAGTTTTAAGTTTTAACTGGAATCCAAGACAAGGAGTAGGTGCAGAGTATATTAGTTTTTCTTTGCAGTCGAGGGCTGGATGTGGATTTGTGAAAAGAAAATGAATATATGACAAGAATTTTGTGATAATGACTGTACTAGAATTTTGGGAATCCACATACCAAATATGTAAAAAAATGTTTAGGTGTGGGAGAACAGGAAAAATTATTCGTGAAAATACCGATATGAGGAAGTAAATGGGCGGTTTATTTGGGCGGGGTTGTTTAGGGAAGGGCGGAGTCTCATCCCCTCGAGATTGCTCGACTTGTAAGGGGGGGTTGAGGCCCCAGATCTGAAAACTTCCCTCAACGATGGGTGGGGGGCGGAGTGACAGCAACCATTAGGTTGACTACATGAAAAATGGCCCTAGGAGCCAAAGTTTGAAGAGCATCCATTGAGGGGAGAAGGGGGGATACAACGCTGCTGGGGAGGGAGGTGGTGATGAACAAAGAAACGAAAAGGAGGGTATGTTGAGAGGGAAAGTGAGGAATTTATTGGTGAGGGAATTGAAAGGGAATTCATCGAGGGAATTTATTAATCTATTCAAAGACAAAGTTCAGGAATCTATTCAGTTAAGAAATGAATGCATTTCAAGTCAGAGATGTGCAAACAAAATTAATTGAAAGAATAGATAGCGCTTTCAGTAATGAAAATGAGGTGACACGTTTGGGAGAGAAATGCTGCCCTTCCTATGTTTGTGAAGTACAATAGACGCACCACAATAAAGAGAAAGAATTATCAAAAAAAGAAACGTTGTTCAAATGAGAAATGGAAAACGAATCATACACAGCTTGTTTGTGCGACAGCAAATCTAAATATATGAAGAGAGGTGAAGTAAGTGTGTGGACAGTCATAAACTTTTATTTTGTTTTTTTTTGGAAGACATGAACCTTATTCATAATACAGTGTTAGGAACAACAAACCTAACAGAGCAACAGAAATATACTATATGTTCAGTTTTGTAAATTTATATACGATTTAAAAAAATAGGAACTGAAAAAGTTACTTGGATGCTTGAAAAAAATATGATTTAATAGTTATTTGCTGCCTTTTTTCTCCTATTATAGCTTTTAAATAATTTCTGCAAGAATTTAACTCGTGTTGGTAAATTTTAAGTGGTATCTTGTACCATTCTCCTTTGGTGACAGTTTTTCAATCCTTAAAGCTAAACACGCGTCTTGCACGGATCCATATTTTAAGTTGTCTTCATAGTTTTGGGTTGACTGTGTAAAAACATTTATATTCCTTTCTTTGAACCATTGACGGATTCCCTTAGCGGTAGGTTTTTGATCAGTTTCCTGTTGAAACTACCATTCATTTGCGAGATCCAGTTTCTCAAATGTTTTCTTCAAATTATCTTCTATTATCTTGCGACAATTGGCATTATTCATCGTTTCTTCAATTTGATATATATATATATATATATATATATATGTATATGTATATATATGTATTTATTTATATATATTATTGTATTTATATTTATATATATATGTATGTATTTATATTATTTCCTATGTTTTTGCACTGTTGAATGCAAAGCAGTCTCATATCGTTTTGCTTCCATCACTATGTTTCAAAGTAGGGATGGTGTTTTTCTGGTTCTAAGCAGTTCCATCATGCCTCCAAACATGTATTAGATCATTATGACAATAAAGCTCGATCTTGCATTCATTTGACCATGAAATTTGTTTTAAAAGCCATCAAGCTTTTAATAGTTTTTAGAAGGAGATCGTAAATTGAGTTTTTTCTAATAAAGTTTATTACTTGTACGCCTTTTACATACCTGTGTTCCTCTAGCACTAAGATCTTTTTGAAACTTTTCTAGAAACGCAAAATTCGACTGCCACACCCTATCGAAATCTTTCTGATTGCTCCACATAATAAAAAAAATTCTGTAGTTTCAAACTTCTTCGATTTCTTTGATGAAACCCATTGAGCTAACAAGAACATTTAGGCTCTTAGAAATTGATAGCTTTTATTGGCAGTATGTGCAAAAATTATTCGGTTTTTTAGAGCTTTTGATTGCTCATTTTGCTTATGAATCTTGGTGTTTTGAGCGTGGTGTCTAATTGATCACTGGCACACAAATTCACAATTAACCCTGCAAAAGCTACCCTCTACATTAGCCAGCAGTTTCTAAACATTATTGAGTCAGAAGTTCTGAAAATCACCAGAATAAAACATGAAAGAGGGAGTGCCTAAATACTTTTTTCGTAGCCGATTTTTAAAAATTGTTTTAAATAGTGGATCGCTTCTTTGAGCGGAAACGGTCGTTAAATTTAAAAATGATCATTATAATAACGGAAGAATTATAAGTCTCCCGTTACAGAGTGTAATACACAGAGTTACAAAAACTATGTTTTGAAACTCCCTATCGTGTTACCTGCACAGTAGAATTAAAGTGACCTTTGGCGGCCTGGAGTTAATCCACGAAGTTTTAGCTTCGAATAGCGTGCCCATATTACTTGTTCAGAGCTCCTATTCGTAATGATAAATAAAAGATAAATTCGAATGAAATTTTGTGTTACCTACTATATATAGCGTCGGGAACAGCTCATTTTCAGCTCAAATGTTCATAATTAATTGTACCATGCAGTAGACCACGCCTTGCGAAGACTCTTTTGCAGGTGCAAATAAATTTATTTCAAGGACTACTTCGTTACCTGTGGTGGAGTTGGCAGGGGCCGGGTGTGGAGAGTTATTGAAGGCTATACAGGGTAGGGCAAAAATGATCTGACGCTTGCTACAGATTTGCTGTCCCTGATGAACGATCCCAAACCGCGTGCGTGATGCTCATCTGAAACGGAAAACAAAATAACTCATGTATACTTAGAAAATAGAAACACATTTTCCGATTTTCCCTCTATTTCACTTCTATTGCACCTGTAAATACGTCGAATTATTGTGCCGCACCTTGTGATATAGAAACTTAATCATAAATGAATGTAATTTTGAATAGGTTTTTCGTTTACTTTATCTCATTTCACAGTGGTTTTTGGTTTCATTCATTTTTTTTGATAATTATCTTTGTTTCTGTTTCAACCGTCTTTTTATTGATGTATTTGTTGAACTATGGTATTTCTTGGTATACGAGCTGCCCTGTTTGGAGCGTTTTGAGTCTGCGTTTTAATAAAATTAGTTCAATTTATGCAAAACACATAAAAACAGCTCAATTTTTTCAGCTCCTACGGAGAAGGTCCTTACAGTACGTAGTCTGATAAAACATTGTTCCTTATTTATCTTCCTGTTAGGAGTATCATTGAATAGAATGCATCTTCAGCAATGAATGGAAATGCTAATTTTTCGCTTTTTACCGAATGTTGACGGCATTGCAATCTCATATTTGTTTATAACAGGCACGTAGTTCCCAATCCGAATTTTATCGTTTGACCGGCGCTAATTTTCGTCAGCATTAACCGGTAATTATCGCCTTTTCTTACGATAAACCGATGATATCTTACGATAAACCGGTAATTATTATCTGAAAAAGACTGTATTTTTATCGTCTTTTCCCTATGCTTGGAATGACGGTAGGAATAAGACTGTAAAGACCGGTCAATATCGTCGGCGAACATTTCATCGTCTGAAAATACCTATAATTACCGGTAATAACCGGTACTATTTCTATCGTCGAAAGTTCCTATTATAAACGATGATTATCACCGCAAATCGATGATTATCTCCGGTAAACCGACGAAAAAATTCGGATTGGGTTGAATAGGAGTGCTCCATTTGAAAGCAAGGGAAGAGGTGTATAATATCGTAGGAATTGACTACTATTATTACTATTTACAGTAGACATTGACAATTACCCCCATATTTATCCTTGTACAGGGTGTCCCAGAAGTAACTGACCCTTTTGATTTGCTAATAAAATGAAAACTATTAACGCTAGGATATTGAAACTTGCTTTATTCGAAAGAAAAACCTTTTTATGCTTTATTAGAACTAAGTTTTGAATATAATGTGTTTTAAATGATAGCCACGGTTGTTTTGACAACTTAGGGTTCGTTTCTTTGTCGTTTCCATAACGCTCCTTAGTGTATCAGGCGATAGTTGTCTTATTTCATAACAAATGTTGTTTTTAAGTTCTTGCAGATTTGTTGGATTTATTACATAAACCCTTGACTTCAGGTAGCCCCATAAGATGAAATCGTATGGGGTCAAATCTGGAGAACGAGGGGTCAAGGAATGTTACCAAATCGTGAAATCAAATGATTTGGAAAGCACTCATTTAACAATGTCATCGTTTCTCTTGCTGTATGGGCCGTGGCTCCATCCTGTTGAAACCAAGTATTGCGTAGGCCATGTATCTCAATTTCAGGAATTAGAAATTCGCTAATCATAGTTTGGTATCTTTCACCATTAACTGTTATTGTTGCGCCATCATTATTTTTAAAAAAGTATGGGCCAATCACATTGGAAGCAGTTATCCCGCACCACACCGTTACATGCACGAAGAGAATGCAGCGGCCTTTCATGAATTTCTCTTGGATTTTCATCGCACCAAATTCTAGAATTATGTCTATTTACACGGCCAGACAAGTGAAAGTGAGCTTCGTCAGAGAAGATAATGGTTTCGATGAAAGAGGCATCCTCACACAAACGAATAAAAGATTCGGAATAATTAACACGACTGTGATAATCATTAGGCAATATCTGTTGGGTTAATTTAATTTTGTAAGGATATAACTTCAAGTCTTTTTTAAGAATGCAGTGTAATGTCGATCGGGAAATGGATAATTGAGTTGAACGTTTTCTGATGGAGGCTTTAGGATTATGTGTAACACTTGCAGAAACTCGCTCGATTACAGCTTCAGTTCGAGTTGATTTTAATCTTCCAGATCGTTGTTCATCATAAACACGTTGACTCCGAAGTGGTACGTATGTGTACCACTTGGGTTAAGTTCTGTAACTTTTTCAGATCTTTCTATTTCTAGTGACTATGCGTACAAAGTGAAGTTTTACACCAATCAGGCAATCGGAGGCAACGTGTTAACATTTCCAGTGTCCGTAAATTTTCGATACACCGATTTAATTGTGTTCTTCGAAGGACTGGTTGTTGTTCTGAAATAATTTCTGTAATCACGTTGCACTTCTGTTATTGAAATTGTCCGTGTGTAGATTTACAAAATTCTTATTCTTTGTTCTTTGCTGTATGGAAACATGATGAAAATTAAGGGTTAGCAATGAAGCAAAAATCAAATGTCAAGCTGGTTCGTAAATAGGATACCAAGTATCTTATTGTGCCATAAAAAGGTTTTTCTTTCGAATAAAACAAGTTTCAATATCCTAACATTAATAGTTTTCGGTTTATTAGCAAACCAAAAGGGTCAGTTACTTCTGGGACACCCTGTAGATAAGACATGAAGGAGAATCGTAGAGCTAAGTGTATGGTGCAGAACTGTCACAAAGTTCAGGGTAAGCGTGGGGCGAGATGGAAGTTAGGAAATGCATGGTTTGATTTCGCCATGTTAGACAGATTTTGAAAAAGTTCTTTCCACCTCATAACCTCTCTCCATCTTCATCAACTACAGTGGTATCTAAAATAGAAAATGATCTAAAGTCAAGGAAATAAATGCAAGAATTAAAAAATGCTATTGTAAAATTGGTAATAGTTATTAGAATAATGATACAATGAAAAATGACTATAACAAAAATAATTCTACTCACTTTGAGTAGAATTGGGGCATTGTTTAACGGGAAAACAAAAAATAGTGGGTATTTACATTAGAAATGAAAAGTGAGAACCATAAGTGCCACGAGAACGAAGCCGGAGGTTACTGAAATTTGTGAGCGATACAACTAAAAGTTAGAAAAATTACCGTGTTTGTATGTATGACAAGGTTGTAGTGCATCAAAGACCCTAAACTGGAGTTTGTTTAGGGCATTATGCAAATAAAAATCAGCTTAGAGCATTGTTCCTGATTAGAGTTGATGTCAATGGTAATGTTGTTTAAATATATTAGACCCGCGTCATATTCGTTATGAATCGTTTCCAAAAATATCTTGCTGAACAAACACATGCAGCTGGATGCTTAAACAAGTTCTCTCCCTTTGCAGGTCTGAAAAATGCTATCACTTACCGTAAACAGAATAAAGTTCATGAACTGTGTAAGCATACCTTCAGTCATTATGATTGTGTTTTTATTAAAAGATTGTCGTTAGTGAAATAGGTTCTCGAGTCTCTCACTACCCGTACTTTTCATGGTGTTGTTTCAGAATTATTCCACGTACTCGTATGCATACGACAGCTTTCAGCAACCATCATTAATTGGCGGTTGAAGTGTGCAAGCCTCAGCTTTCAAGCAAGTGTGGAAAATGTATTTACAACAATAAAAATAGTTAGAGTGGTAACGATCAAATTTTGATTTCTCTAATCATCCATGGAAGTATTTCATATCACTGAGTAAGCATTGTTTTTTCACCTATTATTAAATCATGCTTGACATTTAATTTACTTCCCCAGCTTCCGTTTATTCATTCTGCACACAACATCATTCTACAATTCATCTTCACTCTATTTCTCTCAATTTTGGGCTCCCGACGCTAATGAAGTAATCTCGCTGATTCCCTCGCCGGACCGCAATCAAACATTTTTGCACCTCTTCCCCTCACTTAAAAAAATGCGAGTAACAGCAAATCCCCCCTCCCCCCTCACAAAGCAACGGTGAATCCCTGAGCGTAAGATCGCCCGTTCGAGTCTGCTCGAAAACACAATAAACAGCAGGGCGTCGAGGGGTTCCGAGGGACGTGTTTGGCCCTCACATTAGTTAATTCTAGCTTAATTCTCTGCAAACAGCACTAACTCGACAAACCTTGTAAGAAATCAATCCCCAGTTAGCGAGGGCTCTGAAGGTGGGTGTGGAGGGGCATATCAGAGGGCAAACCTCTATTTTCCCTCATCGTCATGGCCAGAGGGCGGAGATAACATTAAAGTGGGAGGAGGCAACAACTCCTTAGGGAGGAGCTAGAGGGTAAAAAACGCTAAAAACTTATTGACGAACCACAAGAGGAACAATATAGTCTGAAAAGTAGCGCTATCCATCGACTCATGGAATTATGGATAAGGTTCGCAGAGACGCGTGAGAGGACAGAAAGAGAGAGACAATTCTGACTCGGGCGAGATGTGCGTCACTTACAGTGCCTGTCACGCCGCGTTATCGACCAAGTAATTTTAATTATGATTACTTCACACTACAGGCGTAAATATAATATCAGAGCAGCTTTCAGTATGAACTCCAGGTACTATCTTAATCTGTTGTGAGTATAACGGTAGAATCATTGTAGCGATGTCACGGATATGTAATATTAACATAGTTCTCGTAAGCTGTCGATGATGAACGATGGCAGTAGTAATTATTCAAATAATGATTACCCTCAACTGGTTGTAACAAAATAGTGGGAGGATATGAAAATAATGCTACGAGAATAATAGAAAATGAAGCGGCATGGCCTGTGCAGGCATGAGTTGCAGAAGAATAAGAATTCTGATGAACTTCAATTTTACCATTTGTTGGTCCGTAGGAGATTCCGTAGTACGCAGTTTTACAGTTGCTTTGTTTTTGATTCGTTTAGGTAGTTTTAATTGGTGTAATTTTTACTTACTGATGCAGTTGCCAGCATATGTACTCCAATTCTTGAGCTGCTACTGTATCGCACGAATGGTCCCCTATGTACAATATGAGATCATTTTCTTCGATGATGCACATTGCGCACCACAAAATTTACATGATAAATGTGATAAATGCGCCTGCAAAAAAAAATAAAACTCAGCTTACATGATTTTCAACTCAATTTCTCTCAGCAAATTACACTAATGAGTGAACAAGATTCCTCAAATCCTCTCAGAGCTGCAAAAATTTTCCTCCAATTCATCTGCTGAGTTGCAAGATCGAACTCGACGAACTTAAAAACGGCACTGCTGCTCAAAAATTAAACCTTTCTCATTACTTCTTACCGAACTAAAACCAATTCCTCTACCAATTTGATCATCTAAACGGAGCTCTACAGGAGCCATAAAATACTGGGCAGAAAACTCGATGCATTGGAGCTTCTATGCTCACATTGGCATGTATAAAGACAAACCTGGAAGACATCTGTCGCAAATATTAGGAAGTTATTGGTGTACTTAGAGCTATGCGTGCATCACGGGAGATGAGATACACGGCCATTACCCACTAATATCGTACCATCAAGCCACTTATTACTGCAATCAATTTGATGGCGCTGCCGCATCTCACGCCGCCGCGGATGCGCGTAAAGCTTCCAGCGTTTTGGTGTCTGGAGCGCCTTCCACTGGGTCTTGATGGCTGGATGAAAATATTTGGTGAATTTTGACTGCAGGTGCGACTTCCTGCAGGTGATCGAGCTTACAGGGGAGTAGGTTGGAGCCCGGTTTGTAAATTTACGGAGGGTTTGATGTAAATTATCGGAAATTTGTCGATTATTGTACGTACATGCTAGTAATTGACGAAATACGGCTTATTTGATAGCAAGGTTAACATGAAATCACTGGATATCATGTTTATTAATTAACCCCAAGTAGTTAGGATTAGCATAATTAAGTTTAATGGACCTCGAATGGGTAGAAATAATTACTAATAGCAGAGCTGAAAGGAATTAGAATTAAATTAAAAAAGGAAATGTAATTTTAGGTCCATATCATTCATTCTAAACTCGATTAAATTCAAATCTATACGGCTGCTTTAGGTGATTGCGATTCACCTCATCTACGTATGATTTGCAGATAGTAAATAGGAATGATTTCATCAGCCGAAAGCTTCAAGTGTGTTTTTTAACAGACTATCACCTATCTTCTAAGAAGCGTATTATTGAGCCAGCCTTTACGGCACATATCAACTACGGAACTATATACATATATATATATATATATATATATATATATATATATATATATATATATATAACAGAGTTTGACGAGGCATGGATGATAATAACGCTTTTAAAATTCATATTTTCAATTGTGGGTCTTGAAGGCTTCAGCTAATTGACTTACTTTAAATTTAAATGCACAAGTTACTAACGCTCCTCAGGGGCATTCTGACAGCGTGTCCTCGTCGGTTGTCCTGCTGATGAACATGGTGTTTTCAGTAACCTCGTTAGCTACCCACTGCAGATTCAGCCACATGCGTGAGAATCTGTTGTGGAATGGTTCCAAGGCTAAAGAAACTAAATACTCAGATTACATTCCTACTGAAAGTGATTGGTGCTGTTCTTGCTTAATTCTGTTCACCATTAGGTATTGTTCTGTGAACCGCATCATTGCTTCTATGAAAAGGGACCGGAAATTTATGCTAAAAAATGCTTAATTTTCAATTAATTTTAATTAATTCTCAACGAGGTGTTTGGACTCGATGATCTTATAAATTAAATATCAGAACATCACTTGGACATCAAAGAAATTGAAGAGATATCATATCCTGAAGGGGTCAATTTTTTGATTTGCTTCACGAATTTCATTTAGAAATAGTTGAGGTTAATTTATTGTTTGAAAACTATGCAGCGCGAATTATATGCAAATCGAAAATTCCACATTATCAAATTCTTCTAAGTTTACCCACATTTTGGGTTTATTTAACACTTTCTAAATGCTCTAAATAGTGCTCAGGGTCAATGGAAGCTGAATAGTTTGACAACTACAAACAGTAGCTCGGGTTAAATTATTGTGACGTGCACTGCACGCGAAAAAGCTGGATGCGGCAACATAACTTCCTTCTTTCAAAGTGCTTTGCTTAAAAAAAGGTTATGTTGTCTAAAAAGTATAAAAAAGTATAAAAGAAGTTATGTTGTCTAGAAAGTATAAAAAAGTAGATCGTCTGTCTATTATAATGAACTTATACATGGAGTGGGGAAGCGAGGGAGAGCTTCTACTCCCTCTGCATACCCTGCATAAGTGTTCAATTTGTATATTTTTCAGGTGGTTCTAACTGCTAGAAGGTTGGAACGTCACTGAAGATGAACCTCGAAAGCCACGTTGGAATGAATTACGAATACCAATGTATAAATTTATTGCTAATTTGCATATAGTTCCCGGTACTTCATAGGAGAAAAACAACAATGACCAATTTGCACAGATGAAAACGAAGGTGTATTCAAATTCCAAGCGGTACATGAATTACGATTACTAGGAATTTCAATGAACTTTAGGAATTTCAAGGTGGACAGGTATTTGCTTGCTGTTTATTTTGCTCTCACTACCTTGCACTGATGTGGTAAGACCCTCATTTGTGGATCATTTCAAGCATTTATATCTATTCTCTGTTGGAGCATTTCCTCGACAAACTTTACCTCGCAATTTTAAAGGCAGCCGAAGAAGCGACCTCCATTGCCTCTAGCCCTTAACTACGCGCAACCAATCGCCACTGGCCTCGTAATTGAATGCCATTACAACATTTTCCTGGAATGGTCATCCAGTCGCCACTTGCAACAGTTTGGGCTTTCATCGATTCCCACTGGGAATTAAATAGCATTCCCAAGACAGTCGTCAGCTGTGGAATGAATTCGAGACAAGCGGTCGCCGGAGTCGAGTATTGGCGGGTTTTCTTTACCCTACTATTCACTTCAGTGAAAGTTAACGATTTTCAAAACTTATTTTTAGCAAATATTATCGTTAGTTGATGAGATAAAACTGGGGACTGAATTTCTTTAAAGAAATCTCTGCGAAAAAGTGATTTAATATCTCCGACGATACATTTTTCATCTAAGGTGCAGGATGTGTTTTATATAAATGGATTTGAAGTATAATAGTTTTTACATTTTTTTAAATTCAGTTACCATTATAGAGAGGTTAAAGGCAACACCCACGAGAAATTAAATACTAAATTTCTTTAGTCATGTCTTAAACTAGCTTCAGAAATATTCGATTTAATCGACATTGGTGTTCAATTGAAGTGCAGAAATGCCTATTCCACTCGGAATCTCGGGTTATGACAAAATTGCATTGATAATTCCGCACAGGCTAAATAAATTGTTACTTAATTTTCGATAATTTCCCCTAACTTACTAAGCATAGCTGACATAAACAACCGGAAATTGTTTCTGCATCACTTGAGGATTTGTTTTTTATTTACAGTTTAAGGATTGTAAAATACCATCGTTATTCAGCTGGTAAAAGGTAACAAACTCATACCTTCTGATCCATTGATAAATTCTGATTCGAGGGTGTTAGTAAGGTTTTTATGCTGTATGATGCATCTTCTGATCAGAAGCGTCATCACAACGCTTACGCATCGTACATTATTGGTGACAAATCCCTTAAGACAGGCAACGTAGATCAGCGTCTATCCACAAACTGTGGTGGACGTCCGTCTACCACTGCTCCGTCGGATCATCAGTGACTACCTGTTCAAAAGTCTACAATCTAGCAATCGGTGATTACCAACGTTCCAGTTTTCCTTTTCTTTGTTAATGATCGTCCGACTGTCGTATAGCCGTTAGTGTATCGTAGACTTCAGACAATTTTTCATCCATCAGTCGACCAGATAACTATTAGTAGCAACCCACTTGTTTACCGGTACAGTTTTACCATCAATAACCGTTTACAAACATAGTCTGATCATCAGTATCCGCCCGTCCACCAGTCCATAGCCTGCTCATCAATGACCACCAGGCCGACCATCCACGACCAAGCGTCTCCAGAGCTCTATGCAAAGTACGGTGCCCTCGATCTAAACGATTTATGGCGCCTGCTTGTGAATATAAACGAGACCTTATGGTCTCCTGCCAGCCAGCCAGAAACTATGGTACGAGACAAGCGTCTTGCCAAAACCTGTTTAGGCCTAATATGGGTTCCGCGCTGAGCTTGGTGAGACTGTGGCGGCAACCTCAGTTATTTGTCAACCAAATTTCACTAAACGTGTACTCAACAGACACCTGGGAGTCTGTAATTAAAATCTCTCACAATCATTGGATATCAGACTGATGAAATCGTTTTTTAGACTAATTTCCGTCGACAACAAGCATCTCGTCAAGCTACGAGTTTGGAATTGCTGGTGGATGACACTGGTTTTGGCAGAAGAACGGCCCTGCACCACGACTTTTTATGGACAAATATCTGTAGCAAAGAATAGTCTATTTGTGCTCATGCTGTAAGAAATGATGATGGCTTCTACATTCAGCATGTGGCGCCCTCTGCTGGCTGCGGTGGTCGCTCTGTTTTGTTTATTGTAACGAGATCGGAGTCGGAGGGTTTAGAGTTACGAGATGCACGAGAGCGCGAGGTGAGGGCGCAAGGGACATGATAGGAGACCAGAAGGCGCTTTCGTGTGTCATAAGGACTAACACGAAATGTTGAAATCGGGAAAAATTTCGCACCTGAGATTAGTATTATTTGAATTTCACGCATGTCCTATCACGAGAGAGGATTTCTGCGGTGTAAATTTTCATGCTTGTGAAACTTTTTCTTAAGTCGTATGAAGTACCCATGAGCTAGTAGAGTGGTGAGATTTCAACGAGATAATGCACTTTCATAAGATTTCATCTGAATGAGCTTTTAAGTACAGATAGTTGTTTCAATATATTTTACCATATTCCCTGAATTGCAGACGGATGGTGAATATAGTAGATAAGAAAGCAGATAGACGGTAAATTATGATAAAAACGCACGACATGTCGTGAAGTAGAAAACAATAAGGCCAGCTGTAAACTGTAGATAAGGATAAAATGCCGTGGTAAATTAAAACGTATTAAAACAAACAGGTGTTTGAGTGAGAGAAAAGGGTAGCAAATATGTTACAGTAAAAGAAGAACATCACTATTTGCTTCAGGTGATCTCATGAAAATATGTAAACATTTTCTACTCTTTCTTTGGAAGGTGACAAGGGGATGAAATATTTTCTACATTTTGTGAAAACCTTCTGTTTCTTTGACGCTCACTGATTTATAATAATCGCAAGTTGTTAATTTTGCTATTAGTGTTGTTACATATTTGCCCTCAAAATGATCGAATTTATTACGTTTTCGAAGCTGTTCTTTGATACATACTTCATGCGAATATTTCTACTTGCATGTATTAATTTCTTGCCGTTTTGTAAAGTGTTTCTTTTCTATCATCGAGAAGTTTATTCCAATATATAATGTTTATAAGTAATACTGTTTTATGCACACACTTTGAAAATGGGTACAGTGAACTTTAGTTGCAGGAGTCACTCTGGAATTTAGCTACAGATATAGTTTACAGTTATTCAGCAGCATGCACTCTCTGTACTCGTCCACAAAAAAGTTATTTAATCGCTGCGCCTAATCATTGACTTTGGTAGAAGTGCAACAATACCAAATGTTCTGCTCTAGGGGAATAGAGTGCAGTCATTTTGCAATACGATAGTGCTAGACCCCATTCTGCCAAATATACTAAAAATAATAAAGTCCTTAGGTTAGGAAATTCTTCCTCGCCCACCACACTCGCCAGACCTTGCTCCATCAGATTTTCACTTACTTGATTAGGTTAGGATAGCTCGGCTTAGGTTACCATAGCTCGGCTTAGGATAGCATAGCTCGGCTTAGGTTACCATAGCTCGGCTTAGGTTAGCATAGTTCGTCTTAAGTTTTGCATAGTTCGTCTTAAGTTTTGCATAGCTCGTCTCAAGTTTTGCATAGCTCGTCTCAAGTTTTGCATAGATCGTCTCAAGTTTTGCATAGCTTGTGTCAAGTTTTGGCATAGCTCGTCTCAAGTTTTGGCATAGCTTGTCTCACGTTTTGGCATAACTCGTATTTGGTTTTGGCATAGCTCGTCTTTGGTTTTGGCATAGCTCGTCTTTGGTTTTGGCATAGCTCGTCTTTGGTTTTGGCATAGCTCGTCTTAGGTTTTGGTATAGCTCGTCTAAGATTTTGGCATAGCTCGTCTAAGGTTTTGGCGTAGGTCGTGTTAGGTTTTGGCATAGCTCGTCCTAGGTTTTGGCATAGCTGATCATAGGTTTTGGCATAGCTCGTTGCAGTGAATCGCATGGCTCCGCTACAAACGAGTACCGCGACGAGGCTAGCTTTCATTGACCAATGAGTAAACAGGACAGAAGAAGTAAATTCAACGACGAGGTTAGGCCGCGCTACGACCAGAAGCATGGCAGTAACCAAAGAGCGGTCTCGCTAAGGTAGCAGAGCCCAGCCAACCGCCCAATATAAGGACGCTGCAACGCTCTGCATCACGAACTCGGTCCCTCGTGACTATTGTGTTTCATACTGCTTGTGTTGTACTCTATGCCGCGGAATTGTACTCGTGCGCAGTTAATTTTGAACAGTGTTCCTTTTCTTGGAGATTAAGCAGCTCAGTACTGATATGAGCTGCGATTGGTGCCTTTAGCCTAGGAACACTTGCTCTCGGGATAGGTGAGCTTCTTTTCTCCATTTTATTGCTTCTTTATAGTTCTTGATTTATTGTGTGGATAGGGTGGCCATTTGTTTGTTGGTAAATTAAAAGGACGCTATTATGCTTCCTCCCTCTGACCGGGAAAGGAAGGCCGCTTCTGAGCGTACTAGCTCATCGAACCGGCTGTCCAGAGCTCCTCTCCTTCCTCAATCTCAACCCTCTTTTAACTTCCGTACCTCCTCTCCTGCAACCGCCATCTCCTCCCAACCTAACCCTAACGTTACCTAACCCTCAACCTCTCACCACTCTACTACCCCTAATCCTTCCTTCAACCCCTGTTATCCCTCCCGTCCTGTATAAGCACCCACTTATAGAGTGCAATTAAAAACAATTGATCTGGCTAAACCGACTGATAAACCAAGAATTTTTGAAATAACTTTTCGTGAATTGAACGCACCTCTGATAAGACTGACAACGACAAAGACCGGATACTACGCTGTGACGGACGACGTTACCTCTATCGACAAACTGACTTTCAAGAAAGGTATTACTGCATTTGAAAAAATTAACCTAACTCCAATTATTACCCCAGACCTACGAGCAAAGAGCACTGCATTTGTAAGACAAATAGACGCTGACATTGGACTAAAACCGACGGAAGAGATTAAAAACGAAATAAAAAACAATGACTTGCTGACAGTAACTATAGCTATAAAAATAAAAACTAGACTCATTTACTAAACTTGTGACAAGGGACCCAACGACCGCACAACGACTGCTGAGAGACGGATTTTTCATGTTTCATACAAAAATTACACTCCAATAATGTGAACAGGAAAAATATACACACATTGATCTGCTATGAATGTTACAAATTCAAAAACCATGCCACGCATCAGTGCACATCCCCAACCCAACACTGCTCAGAATGGTCATCAAAAGAGTCTAACTCCGCAACAATGAACAAACCTACTAAAACAATGCTTCAAATGCTATAGTCCCCATAGAACACTTGCTGCAAACTGCCCATACAGGAAGAACATCATACGAAAAAAACAGAAACCGAATAACGAGAAAAACAAAAACAGACTCAGAGTACTTACACTGAAATAGCAAAACACGCCATACAACAAACCAACCCACCACAGCATACACTAACATTAACACGTTTGTTGCGATTGCCTGATTGGTGTAAAACTTCACTTTGTACGCATAGTCACTAAAAGGATCTGAAAAAATTACAGAACCTAACCTAAGTGACCCACCGGTGGGTCGCATCGCAACAAACGTGTTAACAAGCCAAACACATATCAAACTCACAGCCTTCATGCTAGGAGCACACTAGCAGCATTAGACAAATCAAAAAATTCAACCTCTGAAACTAAACTTCGAAATCGATACTACGTTCCCAGACTGAGACTCAACAGCTATCTTTAACTTTTGCTATGATAAAACCGACACGCAACAACCCCAAACGACACAAACAGCTCCACGAGAATAACATACAATGAACCTAACGATAGACACAGGAATGAATGAGACAGACGCAGCTACATAAACAGAAATAGGAAAAAAAGATGGATAAGGGACAGAATGGAGAACTCTAAACTATTATTGGACAACAAATACATGAGATACGTTAAACTTTATAAGAACTACGCAGATAATGCACCAATTTCTGAAAACCCTACAATGGACTGGTTTGCTGAAGAACTAGTGAAAGACCAGAACATTGACAGATGACTAAAATTCTTCACAAAGGACTTAAAACATCAGCCGGTGGTGGAAATGTTGAGGAGAAGGAGGGCTGCACACTAAAATTAACATGATAACCCATGAGTAATTTATTACACTTCCAAGATAACACACAACCCCCACAACAATAAAGAAAAACACATCAGAGAAATGATCCCCTGCAAACTAACCATCATTCAACACAACGTGCAATCGTGGACCAATAAAAGAATAGCCCTCTCTAATATCTACAATAGAATAGAATGAGGCCATAAGAACGAGCCTTTTGCCCCATTCTTTGGTAGGTACCCAAGTCCCATGGCGTAATTCTAACCTAGCGATGGTCATAAACTCACCGCCGCAGCAGCGGGGCACGAACTCGGGTCTTCTCGTATCGCAAGCGAGTTCGCTCACCAGTCGACCAAGCTTTTGGTGTAGAATTGAATAGACCCCGAAATAATACTCAAACGATCATTCCCTCATAAATAGCAACCCACTTGAAATTTTCAACTTCAATATTTTCTTCACCAACAAATACAATGAACAACACGCCGGAGTTGCCATAGCCATAAAAAGGCACATCCCTTATAAACTACATGATACATTCCACTCTGACATGCTAGCCATAACAATAGATACACAACAAGGACTCATCACTATAGGCACCACATACATTCCACCCAGAACAGATTACCTCCACTTCATAGATTTTTACAGTTTGTTCAATAGATCCCATTCAGTTTACTTTTTTGGAGATAATGCTGCCCACAGGACCCTAGGACACACATACAACAACACTAGAGGATCACATCTAGACACACTCATAACACGTTACGAATTGAGACACATAGGACTATTCTTCCCACACACTCATTACACATAGAAGCACAACATCGCCAGACATTGTATTACACTATAAACATGCATACCATAACATCCATCTGAAACCAGGACCACTCACCCTCTGACCACATTCCAATTATAGCAATTTCTGCAAACCCACTCCAAATCCCTATCAAACAACGCAGACACTTTTACGAGGCGGACTGGGGGAAAGACAAAAAACACTGTCAACAGTCACACCTCCTACTGAACATACCCCACCTTGGAAGAAATTAAACAATACCTTGACACCTGGACAGAGCACCTACAAAAAGCTACTACAGAATGCATACCATTACTTTCACACAGGATCATACCAGGCATCAAACCCACACATGAAACACTAACAATACCAACATACCAAACAGTACACACACAACAATGGAACATCAATGCAACAAAAACAGACAACTTTTTTTCTCAGAAACAAACTTCAGTCCATTTACAAACAACAATATTCAGACAATTGGAATATAATTATCCAATCATTAGACTTACAGGAAGACCCCAAAATGTTTTGATCATCGATTAAAAAGATGTGTTCAAACACTAAACAAAAAATACCTTATCTAATCCATAACAACAGGCACCTACACACACCATTGGATAAAGAACCCATCTTCAGACAACATTGGCAGGATATTTTTACAGATCACGACAATGGAAACTTGACTAAGAACACACCAACTGAATACAGCAGCACATGAAGAACATAACACACGAAATAGCACCTCACAACACAGGAGATATCAACAGACTCGATCTCCTTCACTTCCCCCCAATAACCCTTGAAGAACTCCAACAAACACTGAAAACATTTAAGCAAAAAGCTCCCGGTCCCACAGGCATCACAACACTTCAACTTAAACAGCTTCCAAAAAACATGATCCATTACCTACAACAGTAGAATTCCTTTAAACTGGCACTCGCTGGCCATGCTTTATGTATTTATTCATTGTTTTTTCTTCTTTAACTGCTTTAAGCAATTGATATTGTTTTCCTTTTATGTCTAGCGTGTATATGAATTATTTGTGGTTACATGGGTGATATTTCAAAG
The DNA here is from genome assembly GCA_006783055.1 of Trinorchestia longiramus. Taxonomy (NCBI): domain Eukaryota; kingdom Metazoa; phylum Arthropoda; class Malacostraca; order Amphipoda; family Talitridae; genus Trinorchestia; species Trinorchestia longiramus. The sequence goes on from VCRD01005507.1 coordinate 22,980, forward strand.
TCCCAGTGGTGCCGGTTAAAACGACTTCTACTGTATATGTATATTTAACATGTCCATTTCAGCCGGCTATTTCCCTGACAAACTCAAACATGCCACAATGATATTTCTCCCCAAAACCAACACTTCACAAAAATCATTTCAAAATTACAGGCCCATTTCTCTACTAGATGTACATGGCAAACTACTTGACAAGATACTCAATAGAAGACCTACAAATTACATAGCAATACATGACTACTACAACATTTGGCAACACGGTTTTAGGCAATATAGAGGAACACGTACAGCATTAGCAACATTACACGAAACTATAACGATAAAACTGGCCCAAAAAACACACAATAGATAGATTACTGAGGGATGTGTCGAAAACCTTTGGCAGGGTATGACACTCCGGTCTCATCTATAAACTCACACAAACAAACTTACCTCCACTATTTATCAGAATACTAAATGACTATCTCACAGACAGAACTGCTTCAATAAGAATAGACACACACACAGGACCTCCATCTACACTGCATACAGGTGTGCCCCAAGAGGCATGCCTGTCAACACTCTACAGCTTTTATACCCATGATTTACCGACTGCATTACCCAATACCGATTATATTTGTTTTGCAGACGATATTACTCAACTAACTTTTGGTAAATGCCCCTCACATTATGCAGCTCAACAAACCACACACGCCATAAAACAGATAAATACAAACTAAAGCAAATGGAAAATTGAAATAAACACCAAAAAGTTTAAAATTATTCTCATCAACAGTTACAAAACAGCAGACATCTTCATGGACTACATGCACTTCCCATACTCCAAAAAAGGTACAGTGTTAGGACTTCAACTTTTACCTTTTGGATTCAAAAATCAAATAACGTCCAGATGTGCAATAGCAAACAGCAATCTTAACAAATTATTTAGATTCTCCCACCTCTTCCATTCTACCAAGAAAAAATTATAAGTGTCATTTGTTAGATCCGCGCTGATATACGCAATCATTCCCTTGCACACGTTATCTCAATCAGCCATCTCAAAACGACAGAAAGTACAAAACAGAGCCCTCTGCTACACAACCAACACGAGCTGGACAGATTTTACAACAGCCAAATCCCATCACGAAAGAATAAACATACCACCCATCAACGTCCTTCTGCATGAACACGTAAAGAAAATTTGATCCAATTTACTGTTAATAGACATACAACAATACAATAGCCTCACACTCCCGCCAGAAATCAACAAGCAGCACCGTAGATTCCGTAGTTCGAAACTGCATGCCTTGACTCCCGCACCTCAACCAAGATATCTATAGCAACAAATTATGACCAAAACAGCACAAAAAGGCCGAGCGCAGTCGCGTTGTGAGACAACGGGGTTTCAACGCGGGACGGCGCTCGGTCTAAAATGGGAGGGCAGTTGGAACCCCGGATCTTGAGTGGGGAGTCAGATGGCATGACGTTTACATAAATACAACAGCGTAGTATCCAACAAAATGACGGAATAACATTAACAACCAACTCCTATTATTTCGATCTCCTTAATGATACCCTAAAACAATCAGTACCTCCCAACTCCCATCCTTAACCATAGCCTAAACCTAACCTTATCTACCTGATGATATTCATACCCTCATCCTTGCCCTTTGTGTATTCCTTAACATTGTAAACCCAACCTGTAATTTATCCTGGTTAAAACTTGTATAACAGTATATATGTGTACATATGTACACATAAAATCCTAACCTATCTACCTGTTAATATCCCTATCCTCATCCTCTGCCCTTATTTCACTTCATAACCTAAAAACCTAATCTAACCTAATCATTCTCAAACCCGGTCAGTTTTTGTACATATTTAAAAATAATAATAATCATAATAAAAAACATTATATATATATGTATGTATACGTATATATGCATATAAATGTATATATATATATATATATATATATATATATATATATATATATATATATATATATATATATTGGACATTGTTGTTTGTTTTGAGGCACATGGCTGCATTTCTAAGTGGATACTGTTTGTTTACAAAGTTTATTGCTAATTATATGTATTAAAAATGCCGAAACCAGTGTGGGGTTGTGAACTGTTGGGGTAATTACAATAAGGAGAACAGGCGCCGCGTGTTTTTCCTGCCGAAAGAGCAGTCTGAGAGACAGAAGTGGCTTGATGTTATTCCCCCTCGTGAAAACTTTGTTGTTGATCCAGACAAGTTTTTCATTTGTGAAATACACTGGAGTGCTGACCCACCTTAGATCAAATTGCATGGTGGTTCTATGCGACCTGAAATCCCTCCCAGTATCTTCAATGTGCCTGCTTCATGTCTGCCATCTCGAAAACCTGCACCTCGCCCGGCGAAAGTTGAAGACCAACAACTGAGATACTTTCTTCAGAAGGATAAGATTACTTCATTTGATGCTTTCAAACCTGAACGTAACATGCAGAAGCAGTATAAGAACTTGATTATTTCAAGTTAGAAAGAAAGGCTTGTGTGTTTGTTCATGACCGACTACTTTAATGAGTGCAGCCTGTCTGTGATTGTCGAAAACAAGCCCACTTTGTGTTCCCCACTGACGTTCAGTGCGTTCAAGAACTGAATTAGTACCACTGTTTAAGACACTTCATGCCAACCATGGTTTCAGATCGTATACGCAGTCCGACGAAACTGTGCGCTTGGCAATGAACTATGTATGACATCCCGTTTGACAAAACGATCCAAAATGTCGTCACCCTTCAAGCTCACACATCAGCCTATGTCGACACCGAGAAGAAGAAGTTGGTATTTTTGACACGTTAGTTGGAACTTTTATCACAAAAGCAGTTTTCCATGAATGATTATTGTTTTACTCTTCAATCATACCCAAAAGGTTGTTATGAACAGCTCAGAGACTTTTTTGTGCGGCCATGCAAACGCAAGCTGCAGTACATCACTTCATCTATTGATAAGGACGAGGTTCTGAGGGAAACATTTGACAAAGTCCAGACACTGCAACAGAAGAAAGTGTTGCTCTTGGTAGATGAAGTACACATTCGCCTGAATGCAGAAGAATGCAGTCCTTCTTCAGACCTCTGTAAAGAAGGCCTGGTTGGCTGACTAATCGCTGGAGTTTGGTAGGTTTTTGTTTCTATGTCTGTTTGTTTATTTGCGTGAATGTTTGTATGTTTGGTTGTTTGCATTGAAGAAGGTTTAACTATAACCCATTTTGTAAAGTGTAAAACTGCAGCAACTCTGCTTTCTGTAAAGTGGCCCCTAATCGCATAAAATAATACATGTTAAGTCCCGCTAAAATTGGTATTTCAAAGCATTACAGTACTTTAAACGATTTAAAACTCACTGTAAAACCTTATTATGCCTTTTATTGCTTGAAAGAAGTAAATTTTTATTAATTTGTCCGATAGAAAATGTTACGCTACTAAGAATGCAATGGCCTCCGCTAGCGTAGTCAGCTATATGGCCGTGCACGTCCTATTTATAGTAGTCCTTGGTGTATGTATATATATATATGTGTATATATAAATGTATATGTATGTATATGTGTATGTATATATACATATACATGTATATGTATGTATATATATACATATACATGTATATGTATGTATATATATCCATATACATGTATATGTATATGTATATATATATATATATATATATATATATATATATATATATATATATATATATATATATATATATATATATATATATATATATATATATATATAGAGTATATGTGTGTATATGTATATATATGTGCATATATGTCCATCAGATATTATTTATAATTTAGAGGTATATAAAGAAACTAATGTATTCCCTAATTCTTTCGTTCGTTACCAGCCCCAAGCTCACTAAAAATCATCCATATTTATTTGACAGGGTACTTTTCTATTAATCATATCGTCTAATATGTCCAAGT
>VCRD01005508.1:0-14646 GCA_006783055.1 Trinorchestia longiramus
ATGACGACCACATGACAACATGACGACCACATAACACAATATGAAGACGACATGACGGAATTTGATACGAAACATGTGCGATGCAACATCACACAGGTATTGTACACAATACAACATTCAAGTATTGTATACAAAACATCATTTGTCGACCACATGGCGACTCCATTTGTCACACAGGTTATGTATACAATACAACACACAGGTCCTGTATACAATACAACACACATGTGCTGTATACAATACAAAACACAGGTGCTATATATTATACAATACAACACACAGGTCCTGTACACATTACATCACACAAGTATTGTATACATACGTCACGCAGTAACTGTATACAATACAGTACACATGTATTGTATTCAGGTTCTGTATGCATAAGAACACGTGCAACACAGAGGTACAGCGCCTATATTTCACATTATTGTTATTATTGTTATTACATTAATTTAAATAATGATTATCATAATGATATTATTATTAATACAGAAATAGAACTCCGTATCATAGATACCGTCTGCGTTGCGCCCAGGAGCACTCAAAAAACACTTTCTTTTAATTATTAATTCCTAGAATTTGTCCGACCATAAAATAATTAATTTTCTAGTTTAACCAGAGGTGTTGTGGTTCTTGACCTCTCCAGGTGCTGGGTAACACCGGGTGGCCGAAAAAAAACTGAACACACCTTTAATTAAAAATTTTAATTGTTTGGCAACTCTTATCCTGCCTTGCTGTGTATCATCCGAAAGCCATTTAATTTAACCTTGAAGATGAAGTTTTGTTATTGATGTGTACTGTAAAATGGTTTCCCAGTGAGATAAACGAGTGGAGGTGTCTGCATTTCTTCGTGCGGGAATCAAAGTGAGTGAGGTTTCAAATCTGGTCAGGGTGTCCCGTACAACCGTCTACGCGATCAGACGTGCTGGCAGTGGTCGAAAGAGTCTTGTGGATCGAGACAGCTTGCGAGATGCCATTCAAAACAGTCCCTTGACGTCCATGCGCCAACACCTCAGGAGGCTCGGGGTTGGAGCGGTCGCAGTTGGACGAGCAGTCGCAAAGCTGGAAGACAAGTTCCTTGTCGTTGTTGAGAGACCGCTGTTCACGCCAGCAAACCACGCTAAGCGTTTTGAACGTTCCCAGAGGCTCATGAATGATCTCAAGTCTGCTCCACCTGGTCGGGTGATCATCTTCTCAGATGAGAAGACTTGGACAGTCGACCTAGTGAGAAACATTGAAGCCCGCACATTGAAGCCAAGGTCTGTCGCGTTCGCCATCCAAACATCACCACCCATGAAGCATCTGTTGACCGGGACTAGATGACCATGAACACGGACTACGTTGTCAAGACCTGCAAAACCTTCAGGCGCCACCTCGAGGCCATTATCGTTGCGGATGGCAGTTATATTGTATAAAATTGAAGATCAGACAGGGATTTTTATTGTCAGAAAATTTTGCTCAGTTGGTCAAGGAGTTTATGTGGTACCTAGGGCAAAATTTAGCTTTAGAGTTTGTTCAGTTTTTTTCGGCTCACTCGGTAAATACAATTATTTTCCTACTGAGCATCTGCTTAATGCAGCATCACCAGGTTTGTGAACAGGGGTAACAGAAGGGCCAATATGATCCTGTTTGTGGGTGACAACGCGTTAACAGGATTAGATCCTGTTCCTGTTTCCGCTGTTCCTGCTTCATTTGATTCTGTTCCTGCATCTTGAGTTTCAACAGAAGAAAGTCGGTCTCCAAAATCGTTCATGAACCTCAAAGCGACTCCATTTGTCCACCCAAACCCAAGTTGCACTTCGTATTCCCCACCGTGCCCAGGGTTACCTACGAGGTTCACGTTGTACTGTGTGGAATAAAAGAAAACGTGATTATTAGTATTGAAATAACGTGCTTCCTGAATGTGGCTTTGGTATCTCCATGTCATCAAATACAAGTAGAAAATGAAACCCGCGTATAATTTTCATTCACTGGCCTTAAAATAAAGAATGTAGCCCATTCACAATTTCCATTCACTAACCTTAAATAAAACATGAAACCCACGTACAATCTCCATTCATTGATCTTAAATAAAAAATGTAGACCATTCATAGTCTCCATTCACTGATCTTAAATAAAAAATGTAGACCATTCATTTACCTTAAGTAAAACATAACGCCCACTTACAATCTCCATTCACTGACATTGAATAAAACATAACGCCCACTTACAACCTGCATTCACTGACCTTCTCAAACATGGCTTTGGTGTCCTCGTACCCCCGCCAATTAGAGCGCACCCACTTGCTGGCGAGCTGGAGGCTGATATTGTCAGCGTCAGGGTGCAGGTGTTTGTGCTTCTGCAGGGCGTTGACCACCAGGTGTTGGAGGGGTGCCCACGCGTTAGGGTAGTCCCACTGTTCCCCAGTGTTCTGCCTCGAGGTGGGAACACCCCTGCCAATAAGAGGCAGTTATTAAATCAGCTCTTCAGTGGTAGGATTTGGTGTCCAGTGATTGGGTTAGTTATTAAATGATTGAATTAGCTGTTCAATGATTGGATAAACTGCCCGATGAGTGGATCAGCTGCCCAACGATTGGATCAGCTGCCCAACGATTGGATTAGCTGCCCAACGATTGGATTGGCTGTCCAATGATTGGAATAATGAGCATTCGCCTAATTGCTTGGCTCAGATTGCCTCGGCATATTAAATTATAAAGAAAAACAGGTACTATAAATTGGTTGTCTACGTAGACAACAACTGATAGGACCTGCAATGATTCCCTGTGGTGTTCAAATTAACTCAGCTTCGTATTGTAAACTTTTAAATGAAACACTTTTACCTTGGTTTGAAAACCAGCCTTTGTCACCGCGGAAAAAGATGGCGTTCATGCAAGACAAGGCACCTCCACATTCAGCCAAAGCAACTAAGCGATGTCTGACTTCGTTGCGATTCAAAGACAATAATCTGATAACATGGCTTCAAATTCGCCAGATTTGAACCCAATTGAAAATTTCTGGTCTATCATTACAAGAGAAAATTATGCTGATGGTCGGCAGCTTACTTAGAAACAAGACTTATGGGATGCCATAGAAGTCGCATCGAGAACGGTGTCATCTGCTACAATAAATGAGTTAATTGAATTGATAAATAATCGTGTTTTTAAAGTAAGGAACGTCACATTAATAAATAACTTATATGTTTAGCTGAATCATTTTACTTTTCATTTCAAATGTTATATATTAACATGTATTACATTGTTGAAGTTGGTATCAGTTGTTTTTAATCCCCTTTGATAATGAATTCACTCTTTAAATCATGTTGGACTAACATCGCGGGTCGATACAAACACCAATTTTTAGGAAAAAATGTTGTATTTCAATATACAGTGGTACCTTGATATACGAATGTCCTAACTTAGGAATTATTTAACATGCGAATGGTTATTTGGTTCAGATTTCCGCCCAACATGCGAATGCTTTTCGGTTCAGATTTCCATAGGCTGAAATCTGAACGAAATGACCTTTCGTATCTAATATTAAGAATGACCGTCGTGTGTTTATATATTTATTTATATACTTATTTATTTGTTTCGTGTCACGCTCTTAAGAATAGATAAGCAGAAATTAGCACTGGCGGTCTTGGTTTCAGTTCACTGGTAAATTAATACACTCATTTTCGCTGTACAAGTGCACTATAATAAGTCACTTTCAAAAAAATTAGAGAGATCCAGAGTCTTATATACTCAAGTCCGTATCGTGGATACAGAGTTCGGCGGGGTATTGCATATTACAATATACATACACAATCTCGCAGTTGCTTTCAGTAATGCTGAATTTCTGTATCTAGGATATGACACGAATGGCTATAACTACTTCTACTGTGGCCCAAAAATACTGTATTCTAAGTGTTTGTTACTGTCACAAGAAAAATAAGTTACCTTTGAAATAAGCTTAAGCATGGAAACACCACTGTAATTTTATTTAATTTCTTTCCACCCGTATTTGCCATCATTTTTTATAGCACGGGTACACTAGTGTTAAATAATTCGTAAGTTAGAACATTTGTATGTCGAGGTACCACTGTACATTATTAGCATCGCAAATAGTCATTATAAATCCTCGATAAATAATAATACACAAAGTCAAGCACTCACCCCACATAGTCCAGCACGCCCTGCTGCTGCAGGTAAGAAACCACCTTCTGGACGACCTCTTCTGCCTCTTCTGTCTTGTAGCTCTCCGTCCATAACGGGTGGAGGTTTGACAGGTAGAAATATCTGGAAAATATCCACGTTTTAATATACAGGGTGTCCATAAAATCTCTTTACCATTTCAAAAATTCATTACAAATGCAATTGATAAGATATTTTACTCACATTTGTTCTATTGTATTCAGTGTTTATTAAACTTTTTAATCCCATTTTGCATCTGTGTGTTTCATGGATCCTGTTGGTGAAAGAGGTGCTGTTCAGACTTTATGGACACCCAAAACAAAACAAAAAACAAAATCAAACAAAATTTAATACACTGCTGGTCAAAATGACAAGACCAGTTACGAAGTACCAAAATTTGAATCATACCTTGAACAGTTTGAAGTAAAATTGTTGTGCACAATTGTAATGAAGGTTAGATAAATAATGGATAAGCAAACAAGTAGATCTCTTAACATTTTATGGCGGAAAAAGAACAGAAATGAAACTTTACCTGAATACAGCTGGTCAAAATTATAAGATAAAACAATAAATTCATGAATAGATTTACATAGAACGTTACAAAACCATTTTAATAACTAGTGTATCCTGCATTATTATTGATTAGTTGAAAAATTGGCTTGGGCATGCTGGTTACAAGGTTTTGTACGAGATCCACTGGTACTTGGCCCCAAGTATCGAACAGTCTTACGAAGACCCTCTTTGGTCTCAAATTGTAATCCATTTTATAAACTTCTTTGGCCCCCCATCCCCATGGATTTTCGATCGTGTTGAGATCTGGAGAACAAGGTGGATGGTTCAAGAGTTGGATATTATTGACATCAGAGAACTGTTTCGAATGTCGAGCGTTGTGGATTGCTGCATTGTCTTGTTAGAAAATCCAGTTTTCTCCACACATCCTTGGACACTCAGTGAGGATAGAAGCACGTTCAAGCATGGTGACGTCTCCGGCAGACGTTTGACAATCTTCCACAAGCTGTAACTCAAGCGTCCCATTGAAACAGAAAGCTCCCCACACCGTCACATGCACATCTTCCTCCGCAATGCCTTGTTGAATAAGTTTCATTTGGAACAGATTTCTTATGCCAGTAGTGCTGAAACCCATCAGGGCCATCGTGGTTAAACTTTTTCTGGCCAGAAAACACAACTTTCTTTCATTTTTCTATATCCCATGTTTGGTACTCTGCAGTAAATTGCTTGCGGGAGGCTTTGTGGCGAAGAAGAAGACGGAGCTTTTGCAATCGTTTCAATTCATTAAAACCCTTATTACTTAAATGTTGCCGAATTGTACGAGAACTACAGTCTGCATCAGTTTTGGCCTTTATTTGCCTTGGTTATGTTTATGATCTTCTTAACCTCGCTTCTAATTTGTCTTTCAAGAACAGGAGTGATCTTCTTGGGCGACCGGTCGATTTTTTCGTTCCATATTCAGTGGGATTTTTCAAGAAGTTTGTGACGACACTTTTACTCTTAGTTAATTCATTTTTATTACTCTATGTGACATGCCACGGTTTTCCAGTTCTACAATTCTACCCCGCTCATAATCTGTTAAAACTTGTCCTCCAGCCACATAGAAATTAATCAAGAGTGTTAGTAATTAGCCACGCACATCCTCATCATATCAGCTCTTCCGTGCAACTGTCTGATTTCTTTACATTTTTCCAAAGAAAACCGTATTTCAATCTTGGTTTTATAATTATGACCACGCAAAATGAGATGCTTTTCATTTCCTGGCGAATAAAATGTTAGGTACCACATTTTCACAAAATCTTTTCCATTAATATGAGTTACGAGAATTTTTTCCATTAAAGTAAATGCATGTACTCAAAACGCCGAGATCAGGTGTGGTTTTATCATTTTGACCAGCAGTGTATAATGAAATGAAACAAAATTAAACAAAATTGAAGTAAATAAAATTAAATGAAATAAAGCGAAACCAATGACAATTTATGTACATTTAAAAAAACTATTTTCGTTGTCTATTCTTTTTTGTTCTTATTAAGCGTATAAATGTATCAAACATATTTTTGTGTTTTATTAAATTTTTATTCGTCTACTCAGAGTATTTCGTTTATGATTGGTGTGTCTCTAACTTTATTCCCATAGACAATTTATTGATGTCACTGAGAAACTTAGGTCTACGGCTGCTGCAATTGTAACCAAATTTAAATCTTCAAAATATATTGTACAAAAATTGTAGAATCAATACAAGGGTTTTAAACGGACGTTAAACAGGGATCTGCCAGATCACTGCCCCCACACACACTACACGCACATTACACACGTACATTTCATACACTACAAACATACTGTATACACACACCACACACACACACTACATCCACACATACTAGACTCACACGCGTCACGCGCCCAATGCATACACTACACACACTATACACATACAGTACATGTACAACACACACACTGCACACACAAACTAAACTCACACACGTCACACGCCCAGTGCATACGAGTACACTACACACACTACACACACATACACTACACACACAACACGTACACTACACACACAAACTACACACACACGCTACACCCCACCACACACCTCCGCCGTTGCATGGTCTTGATGTCAAAGTCGTACCACACGCCGTCTTCGTCGTCCCACAAGACTTCATTGATGACACGCAGGAAGGCCTGGTGTTGCTTCTCCAGCTGCGCCGCCTTCAGGTGGTTGCCCAGCTGGTCATAGTACCAGCTGAGGAGGCGTGCGTTGTAACACATCAAGCTGTTCAGGTCCACAGGGGCCAGGTCTGTCACTGCCAGGTCATTCAGAGTACCTGCAAGTATACAAGTCTTATATTATATAGGTATACAAGTGTGTGCAAGGATGCAAGTGTAATACATGCATAAAAGTGTGTAATACAAGTATACGCAAGTGTAATACATGCATAAAAGTGTGTAATACAAGTATACGCAAGTGTAATACACAGTGTTGGGCAGTTGCGTCGCAATTGCGGCCGCAACTAATTGCAAGGATATATACAAGGGAGTGCAAGGATACAAGTATGTGGTACAAGTGATACACAGTGTATCTGCATTCAAACAAGCATAGTGACTTCAGTGAAACGCGTACAAAACATTCTGGAGAGACGTAGAAGAAAAATGCTGTTTTAAACCCCTAAAAATCGACCGGACTCGGTCGCCTAATCCTCTGAACTCTGACAGAGTCAACTAATTCGACTAGTCAATCTTAGGTAAACATCTTTAAGCAAACAATCTCATCCGATATTGTTTCAAATCATTGAAGCAATCAAACATTGTTAGGTATAAAAAAATTGGTTTGAGGAGATCGGTGATAAGCAAAATGGGAGAAAAATTAATAAGAACTTGAATAGCAAGACACCTCAAACCTTAAAATTTGAACCCAGACACTCGCCTTCCAAAGAAAATGAGATTTCTTACAAATTTTACCGACCGTTTTGGTGGCGATTTTCGTGAAATTACTCAGAATTCGAAAGTGACTCACTGACTGCACTCAACAAATACATAACGTATTAAACCACCCCCAAGCCCAAAACCTGACTCCCAGCACGGATTCAAGAAAAAAGTAACTATCTCACAAACCTCCTCAACTGTTTTGGAGAAGTTAACTGAATGTATTTGTGAACAAAACCGGCAGACCTGGTATACCTTGACTTTCAGAAAGCCTACGACAAAGTTACCCTCGATAGGCTAATGGTCGAAGTGGAAGCGCGTGGAATACAAGGCACCTATTTTCGATGGATACGAAACTGGCTCACTGGTCTCACTCAACGAGTAATGATTCACGATCAAGTCAGTGATCTGACGCATGTATTCTTATTATTATATTCTTAATTTAACCACCATCTGACGCATGTAATATCAGGAGTCCTCTTAGGGAGCATTTTAGGCCCACTCCTCTTCATCATTTACATCAACGACCATAATGTCGGAATCATCAGTAAAATCAATAAATTTACTGATGCCATGAAACTCTGTCACATAAGGTTCACCAAAAAATACATAACTATCCAATCAGACCTCAACTGTGTACTACAGTAGACCAAAATCTGGCTAATGAGCTTCAACATTGATACATATTCAGTAATGCACGTTCGTGCCAATAACTGGGACTTCCAACACACTAGGACTGACATCTATTGAAGCAAGTCAAAGATCATAATATTACGGCTCTATAAAGCGTTAGCGCTGCCACATCTAAAATGTATAGTTCAACTGTGGTCTGCTACCCTACGAAAAGACATGAACAAAATGGTGAAAATCTAGCGTAAAAACAACCAAAATAACTCCTGAACTCTTCTATCTCATCAACAAAAGACGTCTTCGGCAGTTTGAGCTCACCACTCATGAACAAAAAAGACTGCTAGGAGAACTCATCGAAACTCATAAATACCTCAACCACTTTAACGATGTTACCCTAGAAGGGCTTTTCATGAGAGACCGTAACGTGCTAACCAGGTATAACTGACAGAAACAGAGAGTGAGAAACTTTACAATATCCTAGGCTCAAAACTTCTTTCCAGTCAAAGTTGCTAGAACCTAGAAGTTGCCAGAACCTCTTCTTCTCTTCTTCTCTCCATTTTGAACTCTCCCTGCTCTCAATTCCTCCATTTTTCTCTCTCCCTTCTCTCTCTTGCTCATTTTTGACGTCCTATTGAAAAAATTACCTTTGTTCGTGCCATTCTTTTTAAACCACCGGCTACTGTAGTCCCAGCCACTCTCGGCCCCGGATTTGTACTCCACATACAACTGAGTTTGCTGGTCAGCAGGCAAGTTTTGTGCTGACTCGTAGTCCTCCCTAAAAAAGATAATTATACAGAAAATGACATAAAAAATAATAAAGAAAATGAGATGAGCGCCAACAATTAATCTGATATCCGTCACTGCGGAGTGTGTTGCAGCAAACAGGACGTACATCTCATCAACCAATTATCAGGCAGAAATCAAGAAGAAGTGCTTAGCTATAGAACTGAAAAAACACTGCTTTTCGATTTTTGTATACTGTCTACACAGCCTGTACAGTAATGTAGTATTATCGGCAGCAAATAAACTAAAAATCATTACAATGCATCTTTCTCGTGTGTCTCTACATACAACTATTCATGTGCCCGTCAGTGAATTCCACATTAAGTTTATATTTGTAATATTTGGCTCATCAAATAAATTCATAATACACTCTATACTGTCACTTACATCCACGAGGTAGGAAAGTTAATATAAGTCGAGAGTTTTTATCGTTAGCTCCAAAATATTCAAGTTTTTGTGTACCACTTCCTGTTTCTGTGCCTGTATACCGCAAATGTCACAATGCACGAACGAGCATAACCAGGTGTCAGCGAAAAACAGGCAGCGCATGCACCCTGAGCAGACATGAAGAAACACATCAGCATTACATAGTATCTTCAACAGCCTTTCTCTCTGTTTGATAAAAATTAAGGTACACGTAGGCTTAGCTACTTATATAATAGACAGTGTATCTCTATCTCTCTCTCTCTCTCTGTCTGTCTCTCTATCTGTGTGTGTCCGTCCCATTACTTCCTATCTATTACTGAAGGAAAATTACATCTCTGTGAACAAAAATGGGTATACATGTATTACAAGCATTGCATTATGGATACCAAAGCCGCCAGATTACTATAAAATATGCAATTTTTCTTCATTGTTGGCCTTTTTCTCCTATACGGCCATGTTATCGGTAGATAAGGTACAGAATGGAAGTTCTTCATGTATTCGTGAAGAATATTCAGGTTCTGGTAATACCATGGGAAAAACTGAAAGATATATTTTATTTATAGATTCTAAATTTTATCTCTTTTAAACCGTGGAATTTTCACGGGTACAATCTAAGCCATGTTATCAATAGATCAGACACAGAAAGGAAATTCTTTATGTACATATTCATGAAAAAAATTTATTAAAAAAATAATCCGTCGTAACTCTTTAGTGCCTTCTTATTTATAATAATTTCAAATTAGTCAAATCTAATCAAACTTATAACTCAATTATGGATAGAAAAATACCTAATTTTATAACTTTTAAACCGTGGAATTCCATGGGTTCAAATAAATAGTACATATTTATTGCATGCTATTATTAAGATCACTATTACCTGTTCTATATATAGTTTACCTAACAAAACTCAAGAAAGTCTTCGGACTTTGCAACAAATATTTAAGTATCTCCAACTGAAAGAACATAAAACTCTACGGATTTTACAACAAATATTTAACTATCTAACCTAATGTTTCAATTTTGATTCACCTTTAATTTGATATTTAAGTGATGAATATGTTACATACCAAGGGTTTAATTTTACTTTGCGTGTAAAAACGTCATGAATATGTAGTTATTTGATGAATTTCATGAATTTATATGAATACGTTGAGCTTTTATTTATATTTGGATAAAATATGGAATAGTTTGGATAGTTTGGAATAGTTTTACTTGTATAAATGTTTTCAATTGAGATGCTATTCATATTCTGATGTAATGGAATTATTAATATGAGCAATAGTCAGATATGAACACCTTATATTAAAAAAAATCATGAATATTAGCTGCTGGATTTTTAAATATAAAAGTGCTATACCTACTACATAATTCTACCATTTTGTGTGCACTATTGAAGGAATTAAATCGTTTGAAAATAAATTTATCTCTGCATTAAACTTCATCAATTACAATATTAAACATCTATTTAATTACACCAGTTGGGATATCATTTCTTACATTACTCTAGTCGGGGTATCATTTTTGATACTAATACGGGTAAAACTGAAAACTGTACTTTTTTCAAGAACCTTTAATTTTATCTTTTTAAAGCCGTGGAATTTTCACGAGTGCTATCTGGGCCAAGTTATCGGTAAAAGAGATACAGAATTTAAATTTGTTTATATTCGTGAAAAATATTAATTTAAAACAATAATTCATCATAAATCTCTGACACATTCGTATTTATAACAATTTCAAACTAGTTAAACCTAAACTGTGGAATTTCTACGGGAACTATCTAGTTATTATTACTAGTAGATCAACATGTGAAAAAATTCCGTGTTTTTTTCTGCATTTTTCGTTTGATTTTTCAGTGGGCTTTACGAAGGAGTTTCCATGTTGAAGGATGTGCCTTTGGTATCCACAATACGATGCTTACAATACATGTATATTCTACCGAATTTTCTCCTGTCTAAATCCTTAAGAGCGTTACAGAGACACGAACCAAGCAAGTAACAAACTGTGTATTATTATTTATTGGAATTTCCTCCTATCTAAATCCTTAAGAGCGTCACAGAGACACGGACCAAGCAAGCAACAAACTCTGTATTATTATATTATAATATAGTGGGATTGTAATTATGCTTGTTTTATTAGGAAACTTTGAGCGTTATGTATGTTGTGACCTTAAAAGGTGTTCGGAAATGCTCCTTGTTATCTATCTGGTGATGCGTTGTGTCTCCGCTTCCTTTGTTGTAAGCAGTTGCTTCCGAGGAATTCCACTAAATAATAATGCACAGTTTGTTGCTTGTTTGCTTGCTTGGCCCGCGTCTCTGTGACGCTCTTAAGGATTTAGATAGGAGGAAATTCGGTAGGGTATACATGTATTGTAAGCATTGTATTGTGGATACCAAAGGCACATCCTTCAATGTGGAAACTCCTTCTCAAAGCCTGCGTCCACTGGCAAATCAAACGAAATATTCAATAAAAACACGTGAATTTTCACGTGATGGTCTAGTAGTAGATAATAAATCCTTCGGTTTTTTAACTCATTTACCCCTGTACTTCCATGAAAAGATGTCACGTCCTGCATTGCTCGATGTCTCTGACATCGACAGATTTTTTCTTTTGTCATCGACATGACAAAAGAAAAACCGGCAACTTTTTCGACTTATTTACCCACACTACTTATCAGGAGAACGTTCGAGCCTTTACCGTGCCGCTATTTCCCTTCAGCACTACACCATGTATAATCATAACCTCCATGTTACAGTTAATCATAGTTTGTATCATAGTTTGACTCACAAAAAGGTGTTAATTCATTTTACAAAGAGGAGAATTACAAGGTACAAACAAGGATACATGAATTGAAAAAGAGTCGAATAACTAGAAACAAAGACAGTACCATGAATGGAAAAAAGAGGAAAATTACTTGGTAGGAATACAGTTACATGATACTAAAGGACTGTAGGTTAAAAACTGAGTAAAGAACATACTTGTAGGATTCAGGTCTTGGTCCATCCACCCTGGAATTGTACTGCGCTAAAGTGTAGGTTGTGCCGTTCACAGATACCTCAGTTGTCCTATTGTTCAGCCAGAAGTTAAATTCTTGCTCCATGAGCTCGATGTTGTCTCTGTGGTAGAAAAAGATGGGTAAGTAGATAAGGTAAGTAAATAAATGAGGTAAGTAAATAGAGGAGGTAGGTAAGTAGAGGAGGTGGGTAAATAGAGGAGGTGGGTAAGTAGAGGAGGTGAGTAAGTAGAGAAAGGTAAGTAGAGGAAGTGAGTAAGTAGAAGAGATCAGTAAGTAGAGAAGGCGAGTACGTAGACAAAATGAGTTAAACTGAATAAAATAGAATACGGCAGTAGAAACGAGCCATTTGCTCCATTATTCGGTTGTTACCCAAGTCCAATGCCCTTTGAAGTAAAGTCATCAATCACACACGTACACCTCAATCACGCAAGCTTTTTCAGTACTTTAAAACGCACTTCATTCACGCAAAAACATTTCAGTCATGCACATGCACCTCAATCATACACAAGCCCCAAGAGTTAGGAAAATATAATCAGTGCTTTTATAATACAGAGAGATTCCTAATCTAATATTTCTCGAGACGATTTTTGAATGTGTTCACAGTGCCAGCAGAAACGATGATTTTTGACAGCTGGTTCGAAGTTACGGCAATTTTGACTGGAAAGAAGTTTAGAGCTTGCGATGTCTTCAAGTTTCTAGTTATTAGCTTTAGGCTGTTATTTCTGGTTTGTACATTATCGTCTCTGTCGAAAAGTCCTTCCAGGGTAACATGGTTAAAGCTGTTGAGATACTTATAGGTTTCAATGAGTTGTCCTCGGAGTCTTCTTTGTTCTAGGGAGATGAGTTCAAGCTGTTGAAGACGTCCTTCGTAGCTAAGATTGCGGACCTCAAGGATCATCTTCGTAGCTTCACCTTGAATTTTTTCCATTTTATTGATACTTTTTCGTAGGGTAGGAGACCAGAGTTGCACTGCATGTTTTAAATGAGGCCAGACTAGCGCTCTTTAGAGCGGTAATATTATGTTCTTTGACTTGTATTCAAAGTTCCTTGCAATGAAACCAAGAATCCTGCTCGCATTTTTGACGCTTTTTTCCACTTGTTCGTCATGTTTGAGATTTACAGTAATAATAATACTTAAATTTTGTTGTTGTTGTACTGTTTCAATAAATATGTTATTCATCGTGTGTTGGAAATCCCGGTTATTTGCAACAACATGCATTACTGAACATTTATCAATGTCAAAGCTCATTTGTTAGGTTTCAGTTCATTGTAGTAGATGATTGAGGTCTGATTGGGTAGTTCCTCTGTCTCTTTTGGTGAACGTTTCGTTTTGTGTCATCGGTAAATTTGTTGATTTTACTAGTGATTCTGATGTCAAGGTCGTTGATGTAGATGGTGAAGAGGAAGTCGATGTCAAGGTCGTTGATGTAGATGGTAAAACGCTCCCTTGGAGAACTCATGGTACACGCGTCAGATAGTGGTTAAACTAGGAATATAATAATAATACATGCATCAGATCACTGGCTTGATCGTGAATCATCACTCGTTAAGTGCAACCAGTGAGCCAGTTTCGTATCCACCGAAAATAGGTGCCTCGTATTCCATGCGCTTCCACATTGACCACAAGTCTTTCACGGGGAACTTTATCGAAGGCTTTTTGAAAGTCGATGTACACAAGGTCTACGGTTTTTGTACGGTTGTATATACGGTTAACTTTTCCTAAGAAGTCAAGGAGGTTTGTGAGGCAGCTACATTCTTCCCTGGATCCGTGCTGGGTGTCCGTAATCATATTTTGGCTTGAAGGTCTTTTGTTATACGGAGTTTGAGAAATCTTCCTATTGTTTTACTGATAGCTGATTGGACGACAGTTATTATGTGTTTATTCCTCTTATTGAGAATAGGAGTGACATTTGCCCACTTCCAATCTTCCAGAACTATCCCAGTTTCAGGTGATCGAGTGAAGATGTTTGTTAAGGGTTCGCTTATTACTTCGGATGTTTCTCGCAGTATTTGAATGGCAAGGCCATCATGGCCGGTTGATTTATCTGGGTTTAAAATGCTGAGCTGTTTTTCCACCACACCTGACAAACTGCCACCACCTTGCCCCCCATCTGACACACTGCCACTACCTTGCACCCACTTTTGACAAACTACCCCCACAACAGACAAACTGCCACCACCTTGCCTCCCCCCATCTGACGAACT
>VCRD01005509.1:0-14495 GCA_006783055.1 Trinorchestia longiramus
GAGTGAGTGATGAATGAATGAATGAGTGAGTGATGAATGAATGAATGAGTGAGTGAGTGATGAATGAGTGAGTGAGTGAGTGATGAGTGAGTGAGTGATGAATGAGTGAGTGAGTGAGTGATGAATGAGTGAGTGAGTGAGTGATGAATGAGTGAATGAGTGAGTGATGAATGAATGAGTGAGTGAAGAGTGAATGAGTGAGTGAATGCATAAATGATTGTTACATCAGGTAAAATTCGCCTCAAGCGGCGGCGCCGTGGTCCGTATTGCTGGCGTTGTATTGTTCTCTTTAGTGACTCAAATGTCACCTATGAATGGGAGTCAATAATTAATTTTGTTTCTTCTTTTAAGAAAATGACTTCAAAAATATTTAATAATTTATCAAATACAAAGCATCTAAACATACAATGAGAGATTATTGCCCTTCTCTGCTCATCATTTGTCGGTCTTTCGCAAAGCACAATTTTTTCAGCATACATACACATTAGAGTTATCACGAACACAAAATGATAAAAATGTTTATGTACATGCAGCACAACACTGAAGGGAGCAGTTCAAATAAGACAACTCTTGACTATAAAACTCGTTAAATTGATTTCTTAACCTCAAACCATGATCAAAATGGTAAAATATTAGGCCAGACCTAAACGTGAAGTATCTGGACATGGGAGTAAAAATGAAATGTACATGATCAGAATAATAAAGTTACACTTAGAGGTTTACAGACCTGACAACTGCTGCGGGAAATGGGACGCATGAAGTGGTACTGAAAATTGGTAGCAATGATACACAACATTGTCATACATGGAGGTCCTAATTAGAGCATCCGCTCTAACAATGCTTCTGAATTGATAGAATGACTCATCATAGAAAGAAGTGAATGAAGTTAACTGATCAAGTATCAAAATTAATCGTGCAGCAAGTCGCTTGCACGGAACAGTAAAACAAGTTTACAAAAGTCTTATCGTCTGCAAATCCATCCTACACCAGCGATCAACTTAATTCCTCCGTAGTAGAAAATTAGGTGATTCAGTTAGTGCTAACTCATAAGGCCCATGGACAAGGACAGGCACCATCATACCTCCTCAAGCATTTAGGAATCATACATGTTGCCAATATTGCAATGGAAGAGTTCAATTCGAATGTGTTAAAAGCAACACATCCAACACATAAAATGAGGGTAAATGAAAAATTATAAAAACTAAAAGATAGCAAGACGATTCCTCTCAGGCAGAGGACTGACAGTAACTTTTCGTGTCGAGGACTTTCTTACCACACATGGCACATATGCCCTTCTTGTAGGCACAAGCTTGGCAGTAGTTGGAGCCGACCTGGTGAACTTTGGTGCGGCAGATGCGGCACTCCTTAAAGTGGCTCTGTAACGTGACAAACTGTGAGACTCTGAGTCGTAAACCTGATGAAACTTTTGAACTAGGAGGAAACTTACTAGTACTGAGAGCAATTTAAAGAATGCTAAGTAGGTAACTAACAATGTTGAGGGTAAACTAAAAAGTTTGAGGGAGTACTAACAAGTGTTGAGGGAGTACTAAGAAGTGCTGAAAACTTATACATATTGTTTTGTAAATTTGGGTGGTTTTGTGAGCTTGTATTATTATCAAGACTACAGATACTGGCAATATAAATAGCAGTATCACGATATGCGTTCATTATGTAAGAGAACGAACTAAGTTTTGACTACCTGTAGCAAGGCACGTAGCCAAGACCGGGATCAATACAACCTCCGACAAGACTAGTGGTTGCTTCACAACTCCTTCAGTAGCTAGTAAATTGAAAAGCTAACTAGAAAAAAGAAATAGTCAATTTTGTTGTAAACAAACGGTATCATTGGTGTCAGTATCTTTATAAAGTAAAATACATTTCTAATTAAAATTTGATAAAACTTAGTTCATCTTATTACACCAATTTATACTATAACTAGCGCATTCCTTCTGTAAATTTAGAACTTTTCTACTCAATTTAAACAAAGAACATGCAAAAAATCACAAATGACATACTTCGTTATTCTTCACTATTTAGTTTGAAATAAATACTTACTGTGGTAGGACTAAATCTGTGTTTTTTGGAAGTGAGAAGCTTGTTCTCATTTATTTTCCTGCCACCGCTCTCTGTTGTATTGCGGGCTCCAGACTTCCATACATCAGGGGTGATTACCTGCGCATGAGAAAGTCTTACCATCCAGTATTCCAGTTTATGCTACATAAAAAAATAAAATACAAATTAATCACATTTTTTACAATTATTATTATTTACCAAGATGGTTTATTCATTGCCTAACAATTGTAATTATGTGCAGCCAGCAATAGAATTTATCAGTTTTAACCTTTGGAACATACAATTGAAGGGTGGACAGCACTAGACTAAATAGACTAAATGGGAAAAAATGCAAGTAGTCCACTAGTGCTGTCCACCCTTCATATAGTAAACTACTGGATCGTAATCGCCTCTGTCAGCACTGTGTTAGCGACAGCACGGGAGTGGACTACTTGCATTTTTTCCCATGGAAAATATATTTACCACGGGAAAAAATGCAAGTAGTCCACTAGTGCTGTCCACCCTTCAATTATGCAGTTGGTGACTTAAAACATGTCATAGATGCCCCATATTCATTTTCATATTAAAAATATTATTTATATTATTTATTCCATATTATTATTTCATTTATTATTAAAAACATCACATTTAGAACTTCATTTGCAGTTTCATATGAACTGAGTGTTTTTGGAGGGCATTACTAAAATTGAGAGGTAGTAAAATATGCAATGATGAATTTCTTACCATCATTTCATTTTCCACTCAGAGAATTTAGCCTGGCCTAGAAAAATAGTGAAGAAAAAATATTGCAACAAGACAAAGTTTAACAGTGGCCTCATTTGTGGCCCAGCTCAATTGAATGTAATATACAAGCCACCATGTGGTCACCATGTCTGACATTAGACCCTCAATCAAACGTAATAGGCTTATATCAAATACCAAGTTTTAATACCTTTCTCTAATCCTCAGCATAAATTTATTGTTACTCAACTAAATCTGTAGTTATTAAGCTCTACACACCCCTTTAACTGATTTCTAATCGTTTACTATGATTTTGTACTGCTAGCTAAAATTTCTTGCTTTGATCATAATTAAATATCCAAGATCTTCAAGGTTTAAATCAAAAATTGACAGCATATTTGATTGATGACAACAAAACTTACAGTACTGTTACTCTGTATCACTTCACACTTCCAAAATGAATAACAACTTGTAACAAATATTAGGATATCAAAAAAATCATAGCCATGAAAATAATTTATAAACAGGAGAGTAAGAACTGCCCAAGTAAAGGCATCCTTTTATTGACTAAATAATTCAGAACAACAGCAGTCATTAATTTTTAAAACCTTACATAATCAATATCTGATAGTAGCACTGAGTACAGCACTTTGTGTGCTAGAAAAGAAATTGAACCTCCAATTGCTTAGCCTATTTTGAACAAAATGCTGACAACATTAGTGTACCTTTCAAATGAATTAAGACAGTAAAATAGTAATCAATGACACAGGAGATAGCCACCAGTATCATGCAATCTTTATAATGTACTGGCAGGTCACACTGGCATAGCAGATAGAGGGGAGCTGGAAAGGAAAAATGACTACAGAAACTCCCACCTGTTTGATCAAAAAAAACAACATAGAGGATAAAAATTCTAGCTGTATCACCCATTTATTTGAGACTGAACCTGATGTTCTAAAGTTAGTATGAAGAAGAACATATCTTTGAGAAGTTCATAATTGAAACTGAAAACAGATCTCATTGCATATTCATGATATGCTGATATGTGAATAAAATATTTCTATATTAATGATAGAACTCTTTGTTGCACCTCTAGGAGCAAGGGTAAGAGAAATGATGCACTACAAAACAAACAATGCAAAATTATTTTTGAGAGAACTTTTAGAGAATAGATTATAAAAAATTTGATACAAAACTGGATTCATAGAAAATTCTACACACCTGCATGCAAAGCAATTTTTATTGCGATATGATTTTAAAAACTAATTCATAATATAATCCAGAGGAAGTACAGCAAACTGCATAGATTCTAGGAAAAGCCCTAATGTTATTAATTTTGAAACTAAGAGGCTTGTACCTAATCCAGTAAACACAAGTTTACTTTATTAACATAGTAGGACACATTAAGCCTTTGGCCATGTGTCACATTCATCTAGAGCTCCAGAGTTGGTGTGGCCCAGCATCTCAACTAAAGTTATTGCCATAATTTTCTATTTTCTAACTGCCTTCAATCTGCCATTCCCTCCAATCAAAAGAAGTATACATAGCAAAAATATTAAAACATCAAAGCAGTTTTAGCTATAGATAATATCACTGACTTTTGTATTTCAATCTTGTTCTACATTATGCACTGTAACTGTTTTGAGTGACAGTCAGACCTTGCCATGAAATCAGCTCAAACAATGAATATCAATATTTAAATTCTTTTACATACAATACAAAGCTGAAACTTAGTCTTTATCAAAAGCCTGTATGTTTAAATATTCAGTTTTAATGGATATATTCATAAGTTTTAAATTACCTAGCCAAGAAAATGATAGTGAATGGGACAACCCTGCTTTTCCATTGTTAATTCAGCTATGCAATATAATTTTTTAATGATTATTCTTTACAAAATGTAATCACATAAAAATTTGAAAATGTTTCTCCTAAAATAAAGTAGTAAAATAATTTTAATATTTACTGGACATTTTTAATAATGTGAGCTACAATATTAGTATCTGAATCAACACAAGTCTTGAACTTCTAAATTTATCCTGTGGGACTGTCATCAATGTACCTCTGTGTATAGTGATATTTTTTTCTCAAAATATCAATATACATCCACATCTCCCATCTTTAGAAAACTTCTCCTTTCCAGTAGCAGTCTCCTCCAAAAGCAAATTAAAAACTTATTATGTCATACATTACAATAAAAGTTTCTAGACAAAGCTTTCACTCCAAAGTAAAAGAAAGAAAATAAGGTTGAGAATTTTTTCCACTGTTGAATGTAGCCAGAAATTTGAAAACCTGAAATAAAAATGTTGACTAATACATAAACCTACTTTGATAAGACCATGGTATAATCTCTACTAAATAACAGAGTGGTAGATGACCCTCACAGCATCAACAACCAACCTCCAAAAGATTTTTAAATTACATATTTACTGATAAGTACAATTTTCAAACAAAATGAAAATGTTTTTGAAATCTACTTTGAAGTTTAAAACTTTCAGGGTAAAACCTGTTAAATAAGTAAATAAAACTATGCTCTCTTCATGAAACACTTTGCCAACTGGCCTGTACTGCGTCATGATGAGCATACAATCTTGTCCAAAACATGAACAAAATCAAAACTGTACAAAGCAGACATCAATATTCTTATACTTTACAATAATATTGTAACATTAATCTCATCAATAAAACACATAGTAAAAAATTACTTGATGCTAACAAAACATAGAAAATCCAGGTTTTCAATCATAATAATAAATGAAATCTAAAAAAAGAAGTAAATTAATAACCTAATTTACTTTTTTGAAAATCTGCAACATCTTAATGCTTTATACTATTATGAGACACTTACCTTACCAAGTTTCTTCTCACATTTATCACAAACCATTGTAAAGTTGTAATTAGATTTGTCAACAGCACAACCTACACTGCCTGCTCAAAAATAAATTATTTATTATATTTTATCATTAAGCTATCTGACCTTCATAAGGATCGACTTACAGTTTTCATCTACACTAGGTTTAATGCTACAATTATTGTACCTTTTGTAAACTTATTTCTAGCTCCAATTACAGCAGTCATACAGCTCTCTCACTCATACTTATATTTTCTACAATCTAAGATGTTCAATTAATTCTTACACTCTCCTGTTACACTCCATACATAACCTGTTATTCCAGCTATGCTCACTTGAGAGAAACATTTTAGTGAAAAGCTTAAATGCATGATACATCTAAACTCGGTGCAACAAATTTGGTATAAATAGATTTAGAACACATTTTATTCTTCCACTTTTCTCATTTTTTATAAATAATGATACTTTCAGAAGTAAAGAAGGTATTTTTTCTATTTTTAACCCATGATCTTCTCTTACAGTTTTTATGCTAGAACAAAAGTAAATAGAGCTTTGGAAAGGAAAAATCAATATCTACAAATGATCATGCCTCTTTTTTGCCATAATAAGAATCAAAACTCAAAAACTGAAAATTTTTACCATTTTCACTAAGATGTCCCCCTTAATGCCAAACAGCTGATAGCAAACATGAGTTGGCTGCCAAAACTTCTATCATAGATAATTTCAATCTTTGGTATATTCTTACAGGCATACCAAGTTAAGGGGGTCTTCCCAGTTATGCTATTCATACTTCCAAATATTCAAACCATACTCTTTTATTATTCTTTCAATTTCATTCATTTGCCATTTTACACATTCTTCATCGATATTGTTCCTCAATGACCAGTCATCCATAGAGTTCATCAATTCTTACACAAACAATCTCATAGACCCTTAGCTTTCTTGCATGCCCTTCACAAATTTTTCCCCACAGACTTTCATCCAAATTACATTTAAAAATTTGTTTAATTTTATTCTCCATTCCTTTATCACTTTATAATTCAAGAATCTCTATTATTCTTTCAGAAAACAGACTCCACTATAGATCTCCTCTAATTGCTTCTACAACTGCTCATTTTGGGGCACCTAATGCTGAACACTTTATTCTCTTCTGTAGCACCTCTAACTTTTCAAGGCCTCCTCCAACACATGCCATAACATTCATAACTTACATTACACTAAGTAAAACAACATACTTCCATATTTCTCCTACACATGTATATTTCTTTGCTCTATACTTGGTAACATAGCTTAGTCCTCCTCACCATTGCATAGCTATTGCCACTTTCTCAGCTAATCCTCCAGCAAATCCCTATTTACTCAATATATATTCTAGATACTTACTTTCCTTAATACTGCCTTATTTAACTTTTCCAATATTTCACTCAATATCTCTGTCAGTCATCACTATTTATAACCATAACTTTGTTTCTATCTTCCCCAAATTTTACCATGAAGTCCATACTACATCCATTCACAATCTCAAGCATCCTTTATAGTTCTTGCCCTTATTCACTAACCACAATATCATCAGCATATAACAGACAACTCAGTTTTTCCTAACTTTTGGTCCCAAAGTACTAATTTTCAGGTGGCCAGCTAATTCTTCTACGTACAAACTAACCAGTAAGGAAGACAGAATACAACCCTGCCACACTCTTTTTATACTCTTCACTAGCTCAGTCACTAAATTTCTTCAACAGTAGATTACACATGTATTCTTATACTTTTCAATGTTCTCTATCTTCTCACTGAAGCCAATTTTTTCCAGGGTTTCTAGTATCTTCGAATGGTGTACTATGAGATACACTTCAATAAAAAATTGCTATAAACGTGTTCTTATTGTCTTTCCTACTTCGAACAATTATTTCACTGACCACAAACAAATTTTCTTTACGTTTATTTCCCCTAAAACCATTGTTCTTTACCCATTACTCATTGTTTTCAGATGTTTTATATTTTTATTTATAAACACCACAAAAAACTTACTGTCAGCCAGCGTAAATAGGTCTATTACTTTTTGTTCTTTCATGCTCTTATGTGGTACCTTGTAAAATAAAACTACTATACATTTAATCCACTCAAGGAACTTTTTTAAAACGCGAGACTACAGGTCACGAAACCGCTCTTGGCTTCTTGCATCACACTGAATGCTTTAAATTCTTAAACTGCAGTGAATGGTCCCACTAGCACATAAATTTTTACGCTAAATTAAAAATATTACCCTACTGTCATCTCCTGATTTAAGTTTTAAAGACTAAATTAGTCCTATTTATGCACTTTAATAATTTAATTGTAGTGATAGTTTACGTTTTACTTAACTTCTCGTGAAATTGTGACACAATTCATAGAATGTAGATATGTCATCTTCACCTTAAGAATTTTTTTTAAAGAAATTACGTTAATTTAGGGTAAAAATGGAGAGAAAAACTGGTTGTTCTCTTCTGAAAACATTCCGGATTTTAATCTGTCTACGAGTACGGAATTCTTGAAGTACGCATTTGAATCCAATAGAAATGTAAATTAATTAGGCATCTTTCCCATTCACCTTTAAAATGTTATTGGTATACAGTTTAAAATATTTTATAATTACTAGTAATAAAAATTAAGGTTTAAATATTTGATTTCGAAACAATAGTTAGGAATTTCTCAACACGTCGGTATAAATAATGTCATGCCAAAAAATGTGACTCCATTCCGTTCAGGCGTGGGTGACATAAAATGTTTTTTTAATTTCTAATAATATCTTAAGGCTAGTGACCATGCGTACAGTGACTGTGTCCATCTAGTGACTTGAGATACGAGACTTGAAGGAATCTGTTACGATAATCTAGAAGGTGGAGAAAATAGTTTGAGTCCGTCCGTTTACCTGGCTTTGGTCTTGTGTCTCAAACAGAAAATTGAGGGCTACAAGGGGAATCCAAGCATTAAAACCAAGGACCTGGTAGTACAGGCACAGATCACTAACCACTCGAATAAAACAGAAGTAAGAAGTCTTTTCATTAGTCATCGTCTCAGAATGATTAATTTATAACCTTACACTACCATGTTCATAACTCTATAAAATAATTAAATTGCACCTCTATCGAATAATGAAGATTCGGCTGCACATTGAGAAGATTGAACACAATTTGGTGTATTAGTGCTCATCACATTTACGAATCAAAATTACAGTTTCAAATCGTTTCAAAAAGCGATAACATCAACTAGATGTTATTTCTTGGAAGTGTAAATACAATTTTTTCCATTTTTCGTAGAGGTTAACATTAACAGCCGAGGATACTAAAATGTGACCAAATTAAAACCTGGTAGACAGCCTCCTCTACTATCACCAGCTTGGTCGACTGGTGAGCGAATCTGCTTGCGAGCGGAAAGACCCGGGTTCGACCCGCTGCCGACATGGTTGACGCGGCTAGAAATACGGCATGGGACTTGGGTAAACAACCGAATAATTATCGAAGTAATTATCCTACCCTAGAATGGGCCAGAAGGTTCGTTCCTATAGCCTCATTCTATTCTATTCTATTCTAATACTACTATAATGCCAGCACTACACGATACTGTTATATCCACGATATAATTCACGTTGCCTGTACGAGTACAATTCTCTTTCTCAATTGCTTTCCAGTGGCTTTGTCGAATCTTTTCTAGCTGACAATCTTGCAAACACCGCGGCTACTCAAATTATACACCACTATAAAAAATCGAAAACACAAAGATGATGATGATGAAGCGCATGAACGTGAATACTTTTTTCTTGCGCAAACTCAGACTTAAATGAAAAAGATTGAGCTTATATAAGAAGCATACAGAGGCAGATAGTGCTTAATAATGTATCTAGATCTTCAAGAGATGTAGATGAAAGAACAAGAACGTATTTGGAAGGAGCAAACTGACAAAACATAAGGAACAAGCCTTTTGGTGGAGATAGTCGATTCAAACACAATATGGAGAAATCCTTCTAGGTAAATTTGAAATGCCTGGTAGAAATGAAAAATTGCATGTAACAAATGTACAAGATAAGCTACCATTGACGTACCTAAACCCTAAGCAGAGTCAATAAATGGAGCCATCAGCCGTTTGTGAAACGTACATGGGGGAAACACTATTTCATGATAATGATTAACTAAAGATATACGAAAAGTAATCTCCAGGGACTACTCAACGAAAAAACTCTGAAGAAATTAACTTCTCAATGACAAGCTTCTGGGTCATGGCACAATTTCCATGATTTAGAAACTTGACCTAATTCAGACTGTAATTAACAACAGAAGCCTACGTGAAGTCTCCACATAAGTCGATCACTTGAGCGCCCCTCTGCAAATATTACCGTCCTCAACACTGCTTTCCAAATTACTCTAAATTTCCGCTATCTCATAAGTGCCCCAGCTAACTTTTCTCTCAGTACCGTCACACTGAAATGGTTCCATCATTCGAGGCCTAGAAGCTACCACAACATAGCATAGCCTATGACAAGAATTCTACCGATGTATTCATATATATTTACATATACATCTATAGATGAAGCAGTTACTTACCTAGTTCGATTACGAACAGGCATCTTCTTTTTCCCTGGATAAAATATGCAAAAACAGCCAGATGAAATACGCTTCATCTTTTGCTTCCTGGCAATACGAGTACAACAATGGCGTTTAACACAGGTTCATTCTGTATAACAAATTCAGACGTAACATTCCTCAAGCCACGTGCCTCTTGCTACTTGACGTAAATTAGAAATGAAGAAAGAAAACTTTCTCCTAAGGTTGTAAGGTTTCTTCTGAAAGGTAAATATTTTTGGGAAAAATTAATAAAAGACAGCAGATGGACAATAGTCAGCCTGAGAGTAGGTGAACAGGTACTGATAAAGAAATCTCCGGCATTGAAGCCCCTTGACTCAGCCTGCATGAACACAAAGTCATTAAAAACAACAAAATAATATTAATACAGTAAAATATTTCAAGCCATAAATAATTACACAATAAAAAACGCATCCAGGATGCATCTAACATCACGTCTCTGTGAAGGGCGTTCAAGTCTGAGTCAAGGGGTCCCAATAAATAGAATTCAACCTCATCAATTGGTTCAGAACTAATGCACAGCATACAAATTCTTGGTTCGATAATCCTGAAGCCTCTTGACACAAACTCATGTTCAAGCTTTTGCACCACAGACGATGCGTAAAGATGAAGTTGAAGTGTACCTTTATTATATTTTCAACTTCATTTCAATAGTTTGTACTCATCAAATAAAACTTCTTGGCATACAATTTCATTGGACAAATGTTACATTAAATCGTTCACTGAAGCCCGAACTATGACCGCGTTACACACGTCAACAACAACAAATTTACAAGAAGCAGATACGTAAACCAGGCCTTGTTTTGTGCCACCTGACCATACTAAGACTCCCTCTACTCTACAGGTATTCACGACAGACTCCTCTGTTTATATTTTCAATGGCACAGCGGTAACAAGAAGGAGAATAAGAAGAGCTGTGAAGTGAAAGAGTGACAAGGCACCTTCAGCAGAAGCGTTGCAGTGAAACAAAAACGCACAGATATACACTAACGAGGTCCCACAACCATACCAGTTCTGTCGATGCTATTTGGCTCACTCCTGGCAGGGTCTGTTAACTTCACTTGCAGAATCCCTCTCTTAGAAGTTTCTTTATAAGCATTCAGTGATATACATTCAACAAAATCCTTCTTTCACCTTGACCAGCTCACATCAGCTGGGCGTGTTCAGGGATCGCATAAATATCGCGGCTCAGCATATATTTAACTAGACAAAGTCATCTATTTAATTAGACATAGTCTTATACTGAATTAGTTCAAGTGAATGTGGCAAGCAACGAGGGCAGCACAAAGAAGATTTCAGGTACACATGGCGTCGGTCACGACTGGATGCAGCTCGAGATGGTCTGGAAGCTGATGCATGACGAGCCTCCATGTCTCTTCTTCTTGACGTTAGAGGGCGGGCTTGTGTAGCCCCCAGACTTGAAGTACGACGCGTTTGGTTCGCTCACTGCCCAATCATACACAATTAACTTGAAAAATGTGAACATATTTCAAAGGGCAAAATACATGCAGAAAATTATGTAACTCGATGTAGTGAGTTTAATCCCTTCGCTGCGCATGAATGAAATCCTTGTTTATGAAAACAGTTCTCCTGGCTCTCACAGAGCTCCGTAGAGAAAGGGTTAACTCATGCTTCTCATGATAAATCATATCCCTGTTCAGTGAAACCATTCAGTTACAGGCTACCTATGAGCCATTTTAAAATAATCAATAAACATAATCTTTCAAAAAATTCTAAATGAGTTAGTAGTAACGTTAATTTTACAATAAATGTCAAAAATATCACAGAAAACTATTCCAAACAATCATAATAGAAAACTGCGAATAATGTTACCATAACGTCCCTTTGGAACCAAGGTGCAATAAATGCCATCATATATATCTTTTCCTAACGCTTCATTGTATCACAATGACTTGAGAGAGAAAGTCTTTCCAAGCACAGTAAAGGGAAGATTTCAATGCCAAATTTTTCCGCACGGGAATGTACGAGAAGCACCCATGGTTGAATGGAGGAGTTAATTCACTTTTTAGATGTCTATCACAGAATTGTAAGTATAGCCTTCTAACGCGTGATGTACAACATCCGTAACGTAAGACAGCTCACTGTTCCTCTCATGTTCCGTGATGTAGGGGATAGACTCCTCAGGGAAGTGATGACACTCCAGGAAGGGGATCACGGAGGATGAGTGGGGATCAGCAACGCCCTCCTGCTCCCACATCGATACACACTCCTCACCCTGCAAGGGCACGATCTTCTGGACTACCCACCTGCATAAGGAGTTTAGATTATGAGGGTTCCAACCCCTTGATTGTAACAGG
This sequence comes from Trinorchestia longiramus, assembly GCA_006783055.1. NCBI lineage: Eukaryota > Metazoa > Arthropoda > Malacostraca > Amphipoda > Talitridae > Trinorchestia > Trinorchestia longiramus. The sequence continues at coordinate 12,576 of VCRD01005509.1, forward strand.
AAATAGGGTGTAAGAGTTCCAGCCCGTTAATTATAACAGAAGAATAGGGGTAAGGGTTCCAACCCTTTAATAGTAACAGGAGAATAGGGTTTAAGGGTTCGAATCCCCCAATTGTGACTGAATAGGTTATAAGGGTTCCAACTCCCCATTTGTGACAGGAGAATAGATGACTAGAGTTTCGGCCTCCACTTGCAACAAAAAAACCCTCCTCTCTGCCCTACAACAGCCAGAATAAAATAAAGGATTTCAACCTATCAGTCGTTACAGAAATACGTACATGAGGGAACGTCAGGGGGTCAAGATTCTAACCAGCAGCTACTTCATCTCTCTGAACAAGAATTAATATTTTACCCCATCAAATATGTTGAAGACATCTAATGCTAAAACATGTCCAGCTCTGCTGTTTACCTGTGCTTCTTGACTTCCTGCAAGGAGATCCTTTCATACGGATCCTTGACGAGCATCTTCTGTAGGAGGGCAGCGAGAGAGGAGTCCAGTTCAGAGGGTATCACGAGGGCATCACGACACACGCTCTCAATGATGCGGAATATGTTAGACCCGTTGAACGGATACTTGCCGCTCGTTAGGTTGTATCTGCGCACACAAAGATGGTTACATGCAAAGTCAAGTCAATAGAATGATAGGTTGTACTACATACTATACGAAGCGTTACGTGCCACAAGAAATTTAGAGTAATCGCCATATAAACTGTGCAAAATGAATACACCCATACAATAAATAACTATGAACATATCAATGTGTTCTTGTTTTTTTTGCAGGGTAACTACTGAATCAAGCCCCGCTGTGAGATTTCGGTAGCCTGGAAAACGATTTTTTTAGCTGGTGGTATCTTTGCCCTTGTGGCACGGAGCGCCTTGCATGCAGTACAGTACTACAGCATTAGATGCAGTACACATGTACTACAGCATTAGATGCAATACACGTGTACTACAGCATTAGATGCAATACACATGTACTACAGCATTAGATGCAGTACACATGTACTACAGCATTAGATGCAATACACATGTACTACAGCATTAGATGCAATACACATGTACTACAGCATTAGATGCAATACACATATACTACAGTATTAGATGCAGTACACATGTACTACAGCATTAAATACAATACACATGTTTTACAGTATTAGATCTAGTGCACATGTATTTTAGTACTTTTTGTAGCACATACTTACCACCTTACTAAATGTACGATAATATTGTATCCTGTAACAGTTAGGGCAGAAACTAGACTCACAAGGTGATTCCAGTGCTCCAGACGTCGAGCTTGTAGCCAGGGAAGCGGGAGTGTGTGCCTCCCGCCACCTCAGGGGGCTGAAACATGGGGCTTCCCTGGCTGCTAGAGATGAGGTCGTTGCCCTCACACAGCTCCACTTGCTGTAGGGGCCATGAGTGGAAAAAGGTACTCCTCGGGTAAGTGTTAACACTCCATCAGGTGTTAACAGCCACTCCATCAGGTGTTAACAGCCACTCCATCAGGTGTTAACAGCCACTCCATCAGGTGTTAACAGCCACTCCATCAGGTGTTAACAGACACTCCATCAGGTGTTAACAGACACTCCATCAGGTGTTAACAGCCACTCCATCAGGTGTTAACAGCCACTCCATCAGGTGTTAACAGCCACTCCATCAGGTGTTAACAGCCACTCCATCAGGTGTTAACAGCCACTCCATCAGGTGTTAACAGACACTCCATCAGGTGTTAACAGCCACTAGACCAGCACGCATGAACAGCCACTGCACAAGCAGACACAAACAACCACTGCACAAGCAGGCACAAACAGCCACTGCACCAGCAGGCACAAACAGCCACTGCACAAGCAGACACAAACAGCCACTGCACCAGCAGGCACAAACAGCCACTGCACCAGCAGGCACAAACAGCCACTGCACC
>VCRD01005510.1:22235-34101 GCA_006783055.1 Trinorchestia longiramus
GTTGCCACCGTTGGTGTTACTGATGTTGCCACCGTTGGTGTCGTTGCTAATGCCACCGTTGGTGTTATTAATAATCCCATCGTTGGTGTTATTAATAATCCCATCGTTGGTGTTGGTGTTGCTGATAATAATGCCATCGTTGGTGTTATTGATAATGCCATCGTTTGTGTTATTGATAATGCCATCGTTTGTGTTGCTGATAATGCCATCGTTTGTGTTGCTGATAATGCCATCGTTTGTGTTGCTGATAATACCATCGTTTGTGTTGCTGATAATACCATCGTTTGTGTTGCTGATAATACCACAGCTGGTGTTACTGATGACACCGTTGATGTTGCTAATGATGCCACAATGAACACTTTTACTGTTGCTGGTAACGGTACCCCAGATAGTGGTGATACTTCCTTCAATGCTGCTTGTGGTGAGCCCTGCGTATCTCTGTACTGATGCAACTCGTGATGCTGGTGTTGCTGCCGCCGCCAGTCCCTCGGCTTCTAGTTTCTTGGAAACCTTACGCAGCGTTTTCATTGAGTTAACATAAATATTTTCTTCGTGAAGAAACCCTGTACCGCTTCGTTTGTTAAAGACGTATTCAAGTTCGTTACCGTTGTCATGTGAAGATCAGTTTGGCATGGACTCGTAAAGCCTATTTGTCGACTACGTGTGCGGTTTGTTGAAGTGTGTTTGACCGCGGCTGTCGGCTGCCATTCTAGAGCCTCCTATTGGCCCTGTACTCATGAGAAGTATAGGCTTTATTCCTTCATGTTTATACAATTTGCATCGTATTGTTGAGAGGTTACAGAAAAAACTTCCTGTTCAACTCGTGTAGCCTTCGTACTCATTATAGATTCTACAAACGTCACGGTAACCCATGATCCCCTAACACAATACTCTCTCTTAATGTTTGAAATAATTATTTATATATACTGACTGTGATGAGGCTAAAATCCCAAATCTCTGGTATCGCGGAGCGAGCTATGTTTTGTTATGTTTTAGGTTGCATTGCTACAGTTCTTAAATATGAGTGATCAAAATTAGTGTTCCTAGTGGGAGCGAATGAAAGTTTTTTCAAGTGCTTGGTGAGTTTAGTGAAATAGCGATGATAAGAAGTGTGATCGTAATTGTGTTAGAAGAAATGATCTATTGGCATACATCCAAGTTGAATATTTGCACTAAAGAATATATGAAATGTTTTAATGAAAGTATGGTGAGAGGTAGAAAATATTGTTCCCTTGATAACCATCTAAAAACGTTTAGCGTAATTTATTGAGACGCTAGGTAGAAGATACTGTTTTTTTACGAGTTGGGTGAAAGAGTTGTACGGTATTGGATTGTTCAGTACTTTCGTGACCAAGACTTGTTTGTAAAGAATCAGTGGACAAACTGCATTTGGTTCTAAACATAACTAAGCCAAAACTAAGAATACCTTGACATGAGTTAATGAACCGAGAGAAATGCTGGGTTATACACTGGCCTGTTCGTCAAGTAAGTGAGACCGTGTGTAGAGACCGAAATGAATGGACAAAATGCTAACAGTATTTTTAAAGTAAGATAATAAAAAGCAAATATGAAGTATTTTACGTAACTTTAATGGATGATGCTTACAGTCTTGAAAATTGATGAGAGAAAGTGAAATTGCTTCTACGAGAGTGGCTTTGCCTCTTTTGCTCGCACCCTAATGACACTCGTAACTTCGTGACGGTGTTAGGGTTGTTTGTCTTAAAAATAATTGTGTTTGTCTTCGTCAGTCGACGAGTTTACATATCGTCAGTTACTGATGCTCAAGTGTAATCCCATTAATTTTATGGATGGATCTTTATAACGCTAGTGTATATGACGTGCAGGTTAAAAGTAAATTAAGTTTGAAAATCTTCGTCATGTATAACAATGAAGACCCATACTCGACAGTCACTTGTTGCCCAACTCACCTTCCATCATTTGTCACGATTGAAGTTAACGACCGACCTTCTTATACAAGTGACCTCATATGTACGGCTTGCAGACGCGCATTTTTCTTGGCAGAATTTTGCATATCACACGTGTTTGCCAGCGGCACAAAGAGGACGGCTGGATTGGTCCACCAATCCATTGGTCACACTCGCTCATTAAATGATGATGCCCTGATGCCCCTCCATTGACGACGCCGCGGTGCTACCGTAACTTCGCATTTTTATAAGAGCTCCGATTTTGCATCATCCGTTCAACTTTGTGTACTTTTTCGAGTATTTGCTTAACAATTTGTTCCTATGAAAAAAATTATGAACTCTGTTGGGATATATTACTCTTGTTAGTGGTGTAGTACGCGCTTTCGAAAATTAGTTTCTATACTATAGTGTAGGTTCTGCTTAATTATGCTGCTTGTTTTGTCATTTTTCTTGAACAGGAGCTAATTTTATGGTAGTCTCATCTACCTGCAGTTCTCCATCTTCCATTATCCATTGGTATACTACTCATACAAAATTGTTTCATGAATTTATTTGAAATAAAATAGTATTATCTCAGGGTGTTAATAATAAAAAATATGAATATAGTGTAGTGATCTCTTTATTATGACTCTTCAGTTCCAACCTTTAGACATCTCTTATCTCTGAGCAGACATTGAATATCTTTATCTTACTCGGAGTGAGCGCCTGAGGGAGTAAGGAACCGTCGAGGAACCCAATAGGAGAAAAGGCAGTTAAAAGCACGATGAGTTTAGGAGTTCATAATTAGGTATATGAATATTTTCTTAGTTATTGTTTCTTCGTTGTTATTTGCTGCGCACGTCTTGACATCGAGTACTGGCGTACTGACATCTTGCCGGTAGTACACTGGAACGTGTAGAGTTGGAGTGCGTGCAGTTCTCGGTAGTGCGTGAGTTGTTTGAGCCCATCCTATCCGCAGACAGGATGGCTGGTTTCTTCTTCGTTCGCTCTGCTGTTGGCTGCAAGCAGAGTTTTTCAAGTGATAGTTCTTGGTGGAGATGTTAACTTTGCAAGCGCTTAGTGTATAGAGTCCGTCTGTCACAGAGCGTTGCAGGCTCGTTCTATAGGGCAACGTTGGCTGGGCACTGCTGCCTGAGCGGAGCGTGACCACTCGTCTATAGTTAATGTCGTGCTTCTGTCGTAACGGAAACCTAGCCTCGTGGCTGGATCCACTTTCGTTGTCTTGTTCTCTTATTGGTCGACGATAGCTAGCCTCGTCTGTGCTGTGTTCATATGTAGTGATTCACTACAATAGTCTCTCAGACGTGATTCAGCCTCGTTGTCGAGGATTACTGCATTGTACGTACGATTTCTCTCTCGCCTAAACCTCGGTACATCGAAGTCGTACAAATATTCTCCATTCTTAAACTTCAGAACTTCTTCATATTCATTCGTGCGATTAATTTATTCAATACCAATCGATTGCTTTAATTTATAGTCATCCAGCCATGAACGTCATCATGCACAACTTCATTATTGGAGACATGCAGTCGTGTCTGACACTCACAACACATCTGTTGTATTAGATCAGTCCATCACAGAAGGATGAGCAACAGAAAGTTGCCTTACAAAGCATTTTAGGGACCGAGCGCTCCTTAGGGGATGTGTAGCTGTGGTGTACGCAACATTCCTATTGCTCTGCGCATCTTTGTTTCTAATTACGCTGTGCGATGTTTTTCCCACTTCTTTGTACGCTACAATCCTGTAAGTCCATTGTTGTTCAAGATCTTCATGTATGTTTGTGGCAACATTCCCAACTGCGTTGTTAACAGTTTCATGAGTCTCAAATGACCCTTTGCTTCAATTTGAAACGACGAATTGCTGACACTCGATAGTGAAGTAGAACACTACAAAATTTCAAAATATATCCGAAATTTCATGTTGAAATTTCGGATATATTTTTAGTGCTCTGATTCTTGGACACAATTCATTACTCATATTAGATTATGAAAGACGTTCTTGCTGTTGCCTAATGAGGTCCTGAGCTGCCGCTACCTGTCGTCTTGTGCACAGGAGCTGCTTTTCTGACTGCTTGCAACAGCTGCTAGCTGTGTCACGCATAAATAATATATATATTACGTTACGTATTGTATCATGTTCGTAGTATAGTACGAAATCCGCTTCATTCTATACAGTGAGTTAAAGAGTACTTGCACAGCTCGAAAAAGTTAGTTTCTCAGCATTTTGATAAAGCACATATCAATGAAACCTATTATAATATCGTTTTAACACAGACGAACTTATTTAAATAATAGAAAAATAGTATTTTCCATATTATACACAGCTGTCATTGGCCAGTAGTGTTACTGAACGGTCCCTTAGATTCACCACAGCTTGGGCAAGAAGATGACCCTCACTGCCCGGAGACGAGTCTATGTAAATCTGTGTTCTTCCTTCTATTGCCATTGGGCGTTAATGAGCACAATCGCTGTTTCGGTGTTCTCCCTGTCAGTGGTCATAAATGATATCTACTGCCGATATAAATCTGGGTCATCATTTTCATTGCTCCGTCACCAATCAGAAAAGCTTTTAGAGTAACTGTTAGTCATCTACTTCTGTGAGCACATTGGAAAGTAAGGCAAAGAAATGACATAATTTTTCAACTAAATGAGTTGAACTGGAGTGTAAGCGATCCGTTCTGACTTGACTTATTGTACTCCTAACTTTATTTAAAGATTGAGTTTATGACTGCTTCGGTATTTTTTTTTTGCCACAGTCTGACCTCCTTGAAAGCCCCTGTATTACACACCCCCGTTTTCGTCTAGCTTCGGGTGCCCTTTGTGTGGTGGCCGAAGATGTGGGCGGTCACGGAGCCAGCTGCCCTACAAGGTCCGGCCGACACTGATCCTGTAATAAACGACTGCTGGCCGCCGCATTGCGACTCCGCGCCGCTATGCTCTCTATCCTGTCTGCCGTGTGTGGTGCCGCCCCAGCAGGGCTGCGTGTGGAGTCGGAGTCTAGAAAAAATTACTAGTAAAAATTCGGAGTTAGAATGCGATTTTATAAAAATCCAGAAGTCTGAGTCGGAGTCGAGGGATTGAACTTCCAACTCCACAGCCCTGCGACCATCAGACTTGACGCTTTCTTCTAACAGCATACTTAGTATTTGAATGTTTTCGCGTATTTTATTGCATGCACCCTAATTCAATTATTTACTAATTGGGTTTGAATCACTGGGCACCCCCGACTACGTGCAGCCTTATCGTGCCTTGCGATTACATCTCTTTGGACCACTCGCAACAATGCTTTGCTTGGTCATTGCTTTCTCCGTAAACTTCATTGCTTTCTGCCGTCCGTGAGCATCAGGTCATATTTCATGGAAACACAGTTTTCGAAAAATTCCTGCTTTTGCTTACAAATGGATGTTGGAAATTGTGGTAGTAGGATGCTGTACAACTCACTGGTATATTTGGTGGATCAATAGAAGCGAGTACCATTTTCTAACGAATGAAATTTTGCACTTTCTAGCTCAGTGCGTGTTTACGTCTGGAGGCAGGCAATAAAAGCCTCTAATTCTTACTCCATTGTGCTCATGGTGAAACACCTTAGAGGGTTATTGGTTATCGCAGAATTCTCTTGGTACTATCATTGACCTATGAGGTGAAATCAACACCAGTGATTATTTGCGGGTTTTGAGAAATGAAGTTTATAATGGTCCAGTCGGTTATTTTTAATTAATGGTGAGTGTCTTTTCCAAATTTCAATTCGCCGTTACACAAAGCTCGTCATGCTCAAAATTGGTATGAAGAGACTGATAATTCTCAGACTTTCAAATAATTGAGCATCATGAAGTATGTGTAGGACAAGTTCATGGTCGGTGTCCACTAGTCTTCTCTGAAAATTCTGAAGCAGATTTTATTACAGGAAGAATGGCTGAAAATTGAGTTATTCGAGTCAGAAACGTCATTGAGTTCAGTTCAAGAGACAGAAAAAGGACTGGCGATTTAATAAATAGATATATCTTAATTTTTCAAACGTTCTAATTTGTTAGTCCAACCCCTGTATGTTAGGGGAAAATTCATGTTCATGTTTCTCCACTTTTCAACACATTCAATACATTCCTACTACTTACTACTGCCATCTCATAGTTTATATGCCACTAGTAGCGTAACTCATCACGAAATCTCGACGTTCAAATATTTTGACGCCCTTTTTATGACGCTGCTCGTTCAATTTGATAAAACTACTGCGCACAAATGCACGATGTATTCTTTGTGAGGATATTCTCGAAATTTATTACAGTTTCGCTCTGTTAGACGCTCTGCGTCCGCCATTATTCTTTTGCCAGAAGTTGGAGTGAGTTTGGGAGGCTCGCCAGAGTGCCTCTGATGCATTGCTGCAACTTGCCTTTGTTTGTAATGGCTGACATGCTCGGCGCTGTCGCTTGTGGTGCTTACGTCTCCCAGCACCGTGATCACAACTGCTCGTGCTGGTCATATTATTTTATGCTGTGTCATGGTAATGGTTGTGACTGCAAGTGTGGTGATGGTGATGGTAGTCACTACACTGGAAGTTTGGTGATTGTAATGGTAGTGACTACACTGGAAGTTTGGTGATTGTAATGGTAGTGACTACACTGGAAGTGTGGTGATGGTAATGGTATTGCCTACACTGGAAGTGTGGTGATGATAATGGTATTGCCTACGCTGGAAGTGTGGTGATGGTGATGACTACACTGGAAGTGGGGTGATGGTAATGGTATTGCCTACACTGGGAGTGGGGTGATGGTAATGGTTGTGACTACACTGGAAGTGTGGTGATGGTAATAGTAGTGACTACACTGGAAGTGTACAGTGATGATATTCATAGTCGGTCTCAAGTCTCACTGCTCCTGAAAGTCTTATCGTCTTTTGGGATTGATACAATTTAGAGACTTATGATTTGATAAAAAGACGCAACTGCCGTCCATTAAAATTGAGTTGAGGAGGGTGTGTACGAACGAGACGGAGGCTTGTGTGAACGTGATGATATATGTCCCTGAGAGCTGAACGTTACATTGCGTGGTGGTGGTGTTGCTCCGTTCAGAACTTATTTCGCTTACAATTTGGTCGTACGTGATACTGTGTCTGTTGGAGAAATAGTGTTGGTATGGTTCCCAGTGGCGGTGAAAATTGGTTCCCAGTCGCAGTGAAAATTGGTTCCCAGTCGCAGTGAAAATTGGTTCTAGTGGCAGCGGAAACTGGTCCAATTGCAATAGAAATTGGTTGCAGTGGCAGTGGAAATGGCGGCGGCAGGGGGTAGGGCCGATGGCGGCTGCCGTCACTGCTGTCGGCACAAATCTCCCCCTGCCCCCGAGGTGGAGGGAGAGGCTGGGGGAGGTGGCAGTGAGGCGTCAGAGTGCCGTGTGAGGCGGGAGGCGGAGCGAGGCACGGCACTGGTGCCACCTCGGAGGTGGGCGTGGGCCAATGCTCCCCCATCCCTCGTCTCTATTTTCTGCCCCCCCTTCAATGAGTCTTCATTTCCCCTTTCACGTCCCTCACCCCTGCTCTGCCTCTTACCTTCTCACCCTACTTTTATTTGCTCTTCGCTCTCCTCCCGCCTCTTATGCCCTTCTTTCTGTGCCTCCTTTCTGTCTCCCGAACATCCTTCCCTCTTTTCATTCTCCCCAGCTCTTCCCTCACTCCCCTGCAACTCTCAGGTTACGATTCCTGTTTGCTCCGTGTCTCATGTCTCTTTCTTCTCGCTTCTTAACTCACACACCTCGGTTTTTATTCACGCACTTGCTTGTTTCTTCTGTCTTTTACACATACTAAGTTTTGCTTTCCTCTTTCTTGCGTCATTGCCTCCTTGCCCTCCATTTGTTTTGCCTCTTTACATCACGTCTCTTCTTTTCCTCCTCATGTTCTATTATTTTGCATAGCATTAGCTTGTTTTCGCTTGATTTTGTTCACCTTAAATCATGTTGAAGTCGAAACTCGCCTCTGTCAGTGCTAGTGATTGGCTTCTTTTCATAAATCGCACTCTTACTCCCGTCGCTAGTTCTTCAATAATTACCACTTCTTGATTCTGCTTTAACTTTTCTAGTTGAATCATTCCCTTTTGTTTCCTTTTCTTTGTATGTTTTCACATGACTTGTATTCTCCATGACTTGCCTTGTGTAACTTTTTTGACAGTTAATTCGTTCATGATGCTCACTTCACTTCATCCATGCTAGCTTTCGTTTTGACTGCTCCTGCTGCGTCTTCTTCTCATCAGTCTTGCTTTGACTACAGGGACTTTGTCAAGTCTTGCTCTGACTACTGGGACTGTGTCAAGTCTTGCTCTGACTACTGGGACTTTGTCAAGTCCTGCTCTGACTACTGGGACTTTGTCAAGTCTTGCTCTGACTACTGGGACTTTGTCAAGTCCTGCTCTGACTACTGGGACTTTGTCAAGTCCTGCTCTGACTACTGGGACTTTGTCAAGTCCTGCTCTGACTACTGGGACTTTGTCAAGTCCTGCTCTGACTACTGGGACTTTGTCAAGTTCTGCTCTGACTACTGGGACTTTGTCAAGTCCTGCTCTGACTACTGGGACTTTGTCAAGTCCTGCTCTGACTACTGGGACTTTGTCAAGTCCTGCTCTGACTACTGGGACTTTGTCAAGCCTACTCTGATTACTGGGACTTTGTCAAGTCTTTCTCTCTTAAGTTTTGTTCTGGCAACTCTTCCTCTGATCAATATTGCTGCGTTTGAATATTGCTTCTCGTTAACTCTGACTTTGCTACTCACCATCTCGTCTAAATACAGAGATACGCTTCAACTTTTTTCAATTACTGCCAGCAATTAATATTGTATTTACGTGCAAACCATTGTTAAAATAAAAACAAATGAGAAGTATGAGATCTATAAGTGAGCTCTAAATGTGGAATAGAAATCAAATAATTACTCAAAACATTAACTTCTCACTTGATAGCATTAACATTGATGATTAATTGTGCGAAAAGAAAGACCAGTGAACAAACTGTGCTGTAGATACATACAAATTGGGAGTCAATAGTCTATTAACACGTTGACTCCGAAGTGGTACGTATGTGTACCACTTAAGTTAGGTTCTGTAATTTTTTCAGATCCTTCTAGTGACTATGCGTACAAAGTGAAGTTTTACATCAATCAGGCAATCGGAGGCAACGTGTTAAATGGTATGAGACTAAGCATAGTGTGTGAATTATTCCTACACCATCGTGTTGCAAACTTGCGTTATATGCACACAGGGAACTCTGCTGCAGTACATGCTGGGTGAGAGTGCACACACTCATCGTGTACTAGCTGTTTTTATACCAGTAGTTTTAATAACAGTTGTTCTAATACCAGCTGTTTCTATACAAGCTGTTTCTTGTACCGGCTGTTCTTATTCAAACTGTTCCATATCCTGGTTGTTCCATATACCGGCTGTTTCATATACCAACTGTTCCTTATGCCAGCTGTTCCATATACCGGTTGTTCTTATATTAAGTCTTCCGTATACCGCCTATTTCATATGCCAGCTGTTTCATATGCAAGCAGTATAATAGGCGTCTTCAAATCTTTGTACAATTTTTTTTAAATGCGTTAATACGCAAGTTTTGAGAATAGATTGACATATGTGACCTCGTTTTCTGTGGTCTCGTATTCAAAATCAATGTCTGAAGAATAAGACGCGATTGGTACAGTTTCCCGATTTTCAATGTCAGTTGTGAAAACTAACATAATTCAAGTCCTACAACCTCATGCAAAACGCAAGTTAAACGACCTTCATCAATATGAGACTTAATTTCTTTTTAGCACAATTAGCTTTATGGATTTACGTGAAGTTATGTTATAAATGTACATTAATATGTCCTGCGTTGAATTTAAAAACATGATGTGCAGTGTGCTCGGAGTCACAGCGTTCCTCCCGGAGATGTAGTGTAACGCCCTTTTATTTGATACATTGCGAACGGCATTGAGTCTAGGCTGAACTTGTCAAATTTTAGTCGAATTTGATAGTACTGACTGAACTCGGCTATTGCACTGCCGTTCAAGCACACTGGTTATTTCGGTCCTGATCAACTTTGGCTTTTTCGCTTACTTTGTCTTCATTAAATTGAAACTTCAAAAGAATGACTAAAATTTCTGTGAAGTCTGGTTGTGATCTTGTAGTTTTCTTGTTTAATATTGTACGGACTTAAAATGCCATATTTGTGTGACTTTACGCTGGAAACGAGAGAAACATTAAATGTGCTATTACTTGCTAGTCCACGGACTAATACTTTTTCTATATTATTAGAAAACTATCCTATTGCTGAGTAGGATCAATGTCTTTGGAAAAATAGATTCAGAAAAATTCAATGAGCCTAATGCGTTGCCCAATAAAGTATTTTATTTCAAATGACGTGCTTAGAAAGCTCGTAAATAAGAAATAAAGTTAGGTTCCCCAATTTTTGTGTTGATTGATAAAAGCTTTGCTGTCACTTGGGTGCAAAGTTGTAGGTGTTTTTGCTGCACGAGTTTCATCAATGGGACTTGCAAAAAGTTTCTCTTGGCCCTGAATTGTACAAAGAATATCTGCGACCTGGTAGCAAGTGAACATAATTTGTTTCCAAGATGTTTGTTACCGATATATTTTAATTTGTTAATGTGAAACTAAAGTTTGATCATTTTATTTTGTAGATTTTAACTATGATTGGATCAATGGAGGCGCAGACGTAGTCTACACTGTTCAACTTCTTTGATAACTGGATCTTGTTGATCATTTTGCTTTCAGTCTACATGTATGCTGGGTGACAACCTCATTTCCAGGTATTTTTACTGTGACTCTTTTGCAATCAGCATTAATTAATGGCCTTCACGTGCGTCCTGTGAGGTACTTACAATTTTGCGAGAGGGACATGAATACATGTATTGGAAATAACTGACATTACTATTATGTACAGATATTGAAAGTCTAGGTTTCCCCAAGGACAGAGTGTTTGGAATTTTGTTTACGCGTCAGTAATTGGGTGCTTTCATCTGACTACTGAAGGAGGTAACTGAAGTGGGTGAGTTAGCTTACCTTGGCTCGAAATTAGTTTGCCCAGCCAATTTTCACACATGGCTAGGGCCATGAAAGCTAGTTGGCGTACAGCGTTCTTGTCGAAATGATACAGCAAGAGAAGTGCTCTAAGGCAGCCCACTGTCCGGGTCGAAAATGTTCCTGTTTTTGTATTAATTTGTAGGTGTTTTTGACCGGCGCAGCCTGACAACGCTAGTGTCCACCACTGGTCGCTTACTTTCATGTGTCTGCACGCTGCAGTGGTGTTTTTGTTTAGTTATTCCTGTTCATGTCAGTGCTCTGAAGACTATTTTTATTTCATTGTTATTTGGCTCGTTAGCAAGGTTCATTTTCACGAGTCTTAGCCTGTGTTAGAGCGGAAGAGAGCTACGCTATGCGCACATTAAGAGCTCAGAATGAGTTACCAATTTTTGTATGCTTATTTATTTGTGTGAATATAGGAAGTAAAAATAACCATGCTAGAGTACGTTATTAAAAACTTTCGCTTACTGTAACACCACCGTCGCCCACCTAGTCATCCTAGTATACGCAGGCTAGTCCGTAGTTCTGCTCACTGCAGACGTGTTATTATGAACTTAAAATTTACTCGATAAAATACAAGAAACTCATCTTGATCATAATAGGAATATTGAAACTGATCTTAAACTCGACATTGCTATGGATCTCCTGTATTTTCTCATGCATAACGGGTAGTGAATTTACGTGTTCATGTGCAGATGTCAGTGTTCTCGTGGGAACTGTGGATGACTGTACGTAGTCACGGAGTTGTTTTAATTACCAGGAGTTTGTGTGACAACTGTCAGTCTTGAGATCCAGGCACGGCGTCCTTGTCATGATATAGTCCTTGCTACTCTGCACACTACTCTACACACTACTCTACGCACTACTCTACACACTACTCTACACGCTAC
>VCRD01005511.1:2319-34085 GCA_006783055.1 Trinorchestia longiramus
GGATGATGTCACGCGCACCAAACAGTGGAAATACCTCAACAATTATTGCCTCATCCACGTCACACTACGTGCTTTGGTTGTCAACGCTAGAAACCTGCCATGATAGGGTAGGGGCTGTTAAACTCTAGAGGGGGATTGGGATCCTGCAAATTACTCAAATAATGTTGAAATATTTTCGACATAATACTGTTCTATTTCACTGAAAGAAAGATTTAGCCAATTAATTCTCATATGGGATATATTCATAAGATTATATGTATGTTTACAAAACTTTTGTTGTTGAACCATTTGACGCAGTCAACTTTAGAGCATTAAAAAAGTTAGTAGAAAAGTTACGTACTCAGTTTAGTTCAGTGGCTTACGTCCAGTTACTCGCTTAAATTCAATAAAAGAGTTACTTGAAAAGTAATGCCGTTCGTACTTCCCTAACTGCGCCATTTTTAATTTTGAACTGAACTCATGGATCATGTCAAGATTAACGGAACCTCTCTCAGCAGCAGGGCTTGTAATTAGAAAATATATTGTCTATAATGCTCAAAAGAATAGAACACTTTTGTTTAGAACAGATTCTATATTCTGTGTCTAAGAAAAGAAAAGGAAAGCAATGATGCTAACATAATGTTAAATTATTGTATAGTTCTATTTTTTGATGCTATACTTTCACGGCGAAAAGGTCATAATTTAAGACATAGTTTGGGAATTATTTTAAAGGATATATGATTGAGGCAACTGTTTCAAAATCTCCCCTTACATAATACATATTTGAAATGGAACGGTGACTGTTTTAATTACGTTTATGATAGTATTGAAGAAACTTCAGTATGAATCACTTAGAAAAAATATTGAAAATTTTCTAACTCGTATACCTGAAGCCTATTCTTGTTCATACGAATCAGATGAAAAGTTAATGGCGAAAATGATGGGCGTACTATTATGAAGAAATGAAAGAGTTTCCTTAGTTTGTCTAAATTCTTCAACTCTAAATAATAGGTAAAACTGAAGATCACAGGGACATTTCGTTTCAAAAATAAAATTACGTTCCGCAGTGTATAACCCAGTACTTGTTGAATTTATGTTCGAGGACATGGACTCCGTATGTGTGTCTTAAAACTATAATTAAGTCAATTCAATTGAATTGATTGGGATTTTTTGATAAGCATTTTGGCTATGCTAAAAAATTTGTTCCTATGTATGCACTTGATTAATAGTGCGAGCAAAAAATTGTAAAATAACACGTCGTTTTACGTTTGTAAAATATCTACAACATTTCATTTGCAGTTATTGAACAAATCGGTGAAACACTTTTTTATTTATCTGATATTTCGTCGCGCTGCTCTAAAGCAAAAAGTGCGCGCAAGTTCTGTGAAAATCCTTTTCTTTCACTTTGAAAAAACTTTTTGAATGGGAGATTTTAAACCTATTTCTAAAGCACCAAGGGTAAGTACATGTGCGTGACCTTACCAAATTTGTAATAAGGACATAGAGTAAGATGTTGAGTGCTTTAGTTTAATTTTTAGAAACGATTGAAGTGTTGGTTTCTTAAGGACATACTATGTCTCAAAGCAAGGCGGAATTTATGAAACATTCTCAAAGATTACGACTTTAAAATCTCTCCACAGCAACGCCGTTGAACCAGATAACTGCACTGGGCTAATGCAGATTTGGGCTGACTCGCCTAGATTAGATACCAGGTCATTTTCGTTGTAAGTCAGATGTTTGATAATTTTGTTCATGATGAGAAATGACTAACTATTTTATAAAAGGTTCTACCATTCTATTTTTTACTAAAGAGGGAACAAAATACCTTTACAGGTGTGCAAAAGAGAAGGTAAACATGAAATAACTCGAACTTATGTGTTTGCTGCATTTCCTAATGAACGCGCACAACAAAAATAACCATGAAGACATAAGTTTAAGTAATTATGTTCATGGAAATTCCTTTTCATGCTATAATTTATCAGAATTCTTGGCAGGAAGGCTTTCAAAAACACGCTTGTTTTAGAGACTTTCCCAAGGTTCAGAGAGACTGAAAAGAGTAACTGAACATTTCTCGAAACATGTCGAACAGCCACATATAGGACGTGCAGACTTTCTTATGATCAAGGAATGTTTTCGCAGAGACCAGAAAATATAAAACAGATTTTTGAAGCGAATTTTTTGTACAGCATATTGTAGTTTGCGATAGTCTCTGAACATACTTATGATGAATTAGATAAATGCTTTATTTTGACAGCTGAAATTTGTTGCCCTCGAAATTGTATGACATCTATCATTGTGTTTCAGCGTTGAATACAAGTTTCGTTAACTACAGTATTATATTCAGCATTCAAGAAAACAAAATCTACCAAACATTTCGGAGTAAATGTTGAAATCATGCTAGCTTCAAACCATCTAATTGATCTTCTAACCTCATCCTTAACCATGAACGTGACACTTAGATCACAAAGCAGCCAAGAATGCGATTCCATTCATTTGTCTTCAGGCCGCTAAATACAAATGCAATACCCATGTAAAGTCAAATAAGCTATTTTCCTTGCATTAGAGCTAGCAAAACAATTTTAAGATATTTGTCAAGAAAATTCGATTCCGTGTCAGGGCTTGGCTTCGAACCATTGTGTTGTGCAAATGCAACATGCGTCGCCATTACAGGAGTGAAAAGTCTTCGGTGTAATGGCAATTTCAATTTACTTTTTATATCGTGTAATCGAATATCATCACGATTGTTGCCTCGTTCGTTGAAGGTACGAATATTTGAGAAATACTAATTTTGATGATAACTTACTGATAGGCATCCTGTTTTCAATGACTAGATTTTAAATTTGTTAGACTGTGCCTCGAAAATAAAAGATATCAATGACACTTCAATTTTTCCCGTGGAATCGCTGTATTCGTAAGAAAGCTAATTCCTGCGAGAGAAGTGGAAATCTTTAGTTTTGATTCGATATGTAATGTTTCCAAAACAACAAAAACAGATGCGATGCCTAAGATTCTAGAATTTTTTAATATGGGACACAGACTCAGACCAATACCAAATACGTGACACACAATCGAGTGAATGAGCCTAGAAATCACTGCAACACGAAAACTAAAAATACAAAACCTTGGACAAAACCAGTGAATTAGGTGTAAATGTTGATGAGTTACTGTCATAATAGTTTGTATTCTTTCAATTTAAACTTTGAAAGGTTGTTCGATTTATAAGCAGTTTTATTTAAGTGCTTGATTACTCTAGTCCCTATTCTCCCAGCCTCGTTGCTCATGATAGCACCTTGCTTTGATTAGAGTTACAGGAAGTATCAGAAAATCGTATGAGCAAAACTATTGTTAAGATGACAGAATGTTTAGATTATTGTTGTTTCTGTTCAGCTTTTTAAAATTTAATATTTCAAAGTTTACTATTGGTTAGATAGTAGCCAGTTTGTAGTACGGATTAGAAGGTGGTATTCGCAATTTATCGAGTGCGGCACTGTTCACGGCAAATCCATACATTCTTGCACCCGGTTTAACAAACTTTGAATCAGCTTCTGAAAAGACAAGAAGTTTAGTGAGCTGTTTGAAAATTTTTAGATGTTTTTCACTAGCTTTAGCGTATATGACAAAATATTCAAAGAACATTTTTTTCAAGCGCTGTTATCGCCACATAAGCCATTGACAATATTCTTGAATGTGTTCCATCCCCGTTTTTCAACTAGCGTCATCGCATCCAATGATTCTGAGGCAAACTTTTTTATCTTGAGCTGCCATGAACTCACCAGTAACTACTTTCTCTTCTGACTGTTCGGAAAACATTCCGGGCATTTTGGCACAGACATTATTAGAGTCAGATGCAGTCACAAAGTGCTTAATGAAACCTAGTTTGATGTAAAGTGAATGGGAGAAGCAAGATCTTTTTGTTGGTGACGAGAGAACTGTACTTCATAATTTTGGTGGCTGAAGTGATAGCCTTTAGAGCCATTCACTCCTTTGAAAATGATTATCCTTGTCACGACTGTTCCACAATCCCGAAAATGAAGCTACTAAGTACATTTACTTTTCTATTCTAGTAGGGGTCCCAACATTTGTAGCCACCACATACGTGTTCTCTGTACTCAACGTATTTTACCTTTCATACTAACGTTTTACATTTCTATAGTCCCTTTTACGCTGAAAAGAGTGGCCCACAGTGATAGATGGATATTCATCGCCGTTGTAAAGCAAAACATTAAAACAGCTTTGAAACTTTTTGTCGGGAAATCAATGAACAGACGCAATTTATCAGGCTGATGCTTTAGACGTATTTCTTCAAAAAAATCTCATGTCTGTCTCAGATATACAGCGAAAAACGGTACAACTTTCATGCTCCGAAAATTTCTCACTTGTGTCCAACAGATTCCATTCTTTCAGTGATAATACCAGCAACTTAGTCCCTGCTTTGCCAAGTTCGAAGTCCCTTACTACATAGATCATCAAGTTCATGTTTGTCTGGAAAATGGGACTCTTGTTGCAAATATCCTACGCTTTCAGCATCTCAGTCATCCTCAGCATTGACAATTTCATCCCGTGTGGAACTTAGGAGATTGAAACTGGAATGCATGGATGATTAAGTTTTTTTAACCACTGGGTACTAAATGGAAACATAAATCAATCACCCATAAATAAAAATCGTGGGCATGGTTTTTTTGGCTCCGATCAAATTCTAAGAATTGCAAAAGACATATTTTTCTTTTCCTCCTAGCTATTCCTCCAAAGTAGGCCTGTAGGAAACACATATCATTGAAGGAGGCCACAACTTGTCCTGGTCTCCGATTTAAACATCAGAATATTTTTCATTTGCACTGCAATGTTTTGTACCACATGAGATATTGTTTGACCTATTTTGGGTAAATATAATGGCCACAAGCCTAAAAAGTTCGTCTGACAGGTTGCAAAATAGTATCTTAAACGACTGAAATGTATATGACTGACTCAAAAATATTTTCTTCCAAGAGGTTACTGTGAGTATCGGTGTGTCCAAGAATTTCTTAATTTTAATCTGTGCAATGATTTACATTAGGGTGCTTGTTATATTCTTAATAAAGTGAGATATTTGTACGTAAATTTTAAAAATTACTTATTTGACTGAGTTAATATCATGTATTCATTGTTCATTTTGTGCATTCTTTCTGTAGCAGTGTATCAATGATCAGCCTCGTGTACGTTTAAGATAAGATAAGAATGTATTCACAAATATTAGAGTTCTATCCTATTAGATGCCGTAAAAATCAATAAATTTCTTGTGCACATTAGGTCGTTCCGAACGAACTTTACTTATTATAAAAGTATTAAGAAATTGATATCAGTAATATGCTCCTCCTATACATCGTAAAGTATATTCCGGGGCGTTAATATTTCCCCTGAACCATGACTTGATAACAATATGATCAAGAAATTGCAATTATTTACTACAAATCATTCATTTTATTCCCCAAATAAAATAAAGTATTTGTAAGAAATGATTATATTCTATTGTCTAGAAGCCCTCAAGTCATAGATAAAACTTGTTTAATAGCAAACAACTCTATATGGACTTCAGATTATGGAGCACATCCTAATTGGCTGTGACTTCTCAAAACACAGCGAAATTATTGGCTATCAAAGAATGTTACAGCTACAAAGCTGAGGCTGACTGCAGAGAGCTACCGTACACCTCGATGGTATAGGCGCCGTCCTGCGATATCTCGTCTCCAGCTGTACGCTTCTAACGAAGGTTTCAATTCATTTTCCAATTTCCTTTTGAGGGTAAAATAGCTGACGATATTCGAGCAATTTTAATGACCTATCTGTAAGTATTATATTTAAATTTTTCAATAACTACCGAAGTGACAGTATCAAAACTGAACGAACTTAACATGCAATTGATGAAATAAAAAGGGCTGAACTTTCAAATAAATTTGTTACAATGAAGTTTCTTCTTCCCAATCACACGGATGTGATGGATGTTTTTGTATACAATTATACCCAGTTCATCTATGAGTTTAACCGAACTTATTTGTTGAAGTTCCTGTCAGTATTCTTTCAGCTATTTTCTTATAGAAAAATTGTTGATCAGTGACACACAAATAAATCAGCATTCTTTTCACAAGGTAAGTCTTTTTATTAGTCACAGATAAAATTTTGGCAGTTTTTTTACTCTCTCATGATTTTTGAACGAAAGTTTGTTGTTGATGCTCTATAATATATTTTCTTACTTTTACGTTGTTAGTAACATTTTTAGTATGAACTCTCTTGCGAGGTTTTTTTACGATGGACTTACGATGCCCCCATTTACAGATAATGGTCCTTGAAGTGTTTAGAGCAAGATTGGTAGGACAAAAATACGTTTCTGACTGATACAGCAGTTCTGAAGTTAACAATCTAATCACACTCCCGGCTAATGTCATTCCCATGATGCTTTACTTTGATTTGCCTTAATTTCCACTCAGCAGTAAAAAACGGAAACCTGTGAATGTTATCCACGAATAGCTAAAACTTCATGTAACTGCCGTTTCCATATCATTGAGAAAATGTGTAATGTTCTATCACTCATATTTACTTTTAACACGAAGGCTAATGATTCGAATGAATGTAACGGGTGCTTCGTTGGAATCATGTCGCAATTATTCAAACTTGCCAGTCTTGTGCTTCAGGAAAATCTAGGTACATATTTTTATCGGAAACGGAAATTCTTTAAAACAGCAATAGAGCTTTTTCTTAAAATAATTTTCAGCTCATATTACTAGACACCATACCAAACTATCATAATATGTCAGTTTTTAACAGTAGATACGACACTGAAATAGCATCATATCAGAGAGATCTTTCGTTTTGAGATCACTCACAATGTTTTTCTTCAATGAAGTAGACCAGTAATACTTTTTCAAATGCTTTTATAATCTCAGTTGTACATTAACAGTAATATTATCGAACACACAATTAGGAATTAAAAAACATAAGTATTTAAGCATCATTAAGATTATATGAACTTTGATTACAGGTTATTACAGAATACAATTATCTGTAGGAAGATTCTGTAGTTTTGAGTAGAACTATATATGTTCACCTATACCTAAAATAATGTGAACTTTTTTGGAGGTTAAATTTCTATTGTGCATCAGCCTAGTGTTTAACTCTGTGAATATCGTAGAACACATTTATTTGATTTGAAATATAAGCCTCAGAGATTACAATTTTGGAATAACA
Source organism: Trinorchestia longiramus (assembly GCA_006783055.1). Taxonomy (NCBI): domain Eukaryota; kingdom Metazoa; phylum Arthropoda; class Malacostraca; order Amphipoda; family Talitridae; genus Trinorchestia; species Trinorchestia longiramus. Next base: position 9,517 of record VCRD01005511.1, read on the forward strand.
ACTCACTAGTTTTGACAAGCCAGTGGAGACACAGGTATGCGTAGGAAGTTTAGTAATGTTTTTTTCTTGTCCTAGAACTGTTGTTCCGTAGAGTTGAAAGCTCATAAACAATTTTCATGTTAAGTGTTTTTCACTTGCATTTGCTAAATCACAGTCAGTTGGCTTACATGTATACTCCAATCGTTGCACCTTGAATGCGCTTTGCAATAAGCGTTCTAACCAAGGACTGTTATAAACAGGACGTGCACCGCCATATAGCTGACTACGCTAGCGGAGGCCATTGCATTCTTAGTAACATAACATTTTCTATCGGACAAATTGATCAAAAATTACTTCTTTTAAGCAATAGCAGCGATAATAAGGTTTTACAGTGAACTTTAAATGGTTTAAAGCACTGTAATGCTTTGAAATACCAATTTTAACCGGACTTAACATGTATTATTAAATGAGCTTATTGGCCACTTTATAGAGAGCCGAGTTGCTGCAGTTTTAGACTTCACAAATTTATTATAGTTAAACCTTTTCCAATGCAAACAACCAAACATACAAACATTCACGCATATAAACAAACAAACATAGAAGCAAAAACCTACCAAACTGCAGCGATTAGTCAGCCAACCGGGCCTTCTTGACAGAGGTCTGAAGAAGGACTACATTCTTTTGCTAGTCTTTCTCTGAGGTGTTTGACAGCAAATTGAGTGAGTGTAGTAGTCGTCAGAATACTGCCTTTCTTTGACTCGTACAGTTCCTTGACGTCTGCAAATGATGCCGTGTTTCATTGTCAAGACTGATCTTCTGGCCCTTCTCACTGATCCAGTTGTTGCAGATGCAGTTGTTTAGCAGATGTAGCTCCAGTTGTTTAGCAGATGTACTGTGTCAAAAAGGAGAAACCAGACACGCTCGTTGTCAAGAGGATGCTTGGCTGTGGCACTATAATCACCTAGTGATTAGAATAGAAGTGGCCTTGCAGTCTCTGTTGTTCTCGGCCGTGCCATTCAGCAACCCACCAGAAATTGAAACAGTTAGGCAAATCTGTACTTCATCTACCAAGAGAAATACATTCTTCAGTTGCAGTGTCTGGACTTTGACAAATGTTTCCCTCAGCATCTGGTCCTTGTCAATAGATGAAGTGATGTACTGCAGCTTGCGTTTGCATGTCAGCACCAAGAAGTCTCTGAGCTGTTCATAATTACACTTTGGGTATGATTGAAGAGCAAAACAATAATCATTCATGGAAAGCTGCTTCTGCGATAAAAGTCCCAACACACATCAAAAATACCAACTTCTTCTCCTCGGCGTCGACATAGGCTGACGTGTGAGCTTGAAGGGTGACAACATTTTGGATCGTTTTGTCAAACGGGATGTCATGCATAGTTCATTGCCAAGCGTACAGTTTCGTCGGACTGCGTATACGATCTCAAACCATTGTTGGGATGAAGTATCTTAAACAGTGGTACACTAATGCCGTTCTTGAACGCACTGAGCGTTAGTGGGGAACACAAAGTGGGCTTGTTTTCGAAAATCACAGACAGGCTGCACTCACTGAAGTTGTCGGTCATGAACAAACACACAAGCCTTTCTTTCGATCTTGAAATAATAAAAGTTCTTGTACTGCTTCTGCAGGTTACGTTCAAGTTTGAAAGCATCAAATGAAGTAATCTTATTCTTCTGAAGAAAATACCTCAGTTGTTGGTCGTCCACTTTCGCCGGAGGAGATGCAGGTTTTAGAGATGGCAGATATGAAGCAGGCACATTGAAGATACTGGGGGGGATTTCACTTGTTCACACAACCCCACACTTGTTCAGCATTTTTAATACATATAATAAGTAATAAACTTTGTAAACAAACAGTATCCACTTAGAAATGCAGCAATGTGCCTCGAAACAAACAACTATGTCCGATTCAAACCGAGCGACAGACTACAACAACGTTCGCACTGTGACAGATGGAGACAAACTGAGCTTAGTGAACTGGCCTTCGCTACCGTAGTCAGCTACATGGCGGTGCACGTCCTGTTTATAGTAGTCCTTGGTTCTAACATAAGTTTGTTTTGCTCTGAAAAATATTTTACTTTGCGTCATATTGAGACATGTTCACTCAAAAATGCAGTACACATCAAAAAGTACGTCACTTCAAGATAATTGGCTTCACTCGCTTCTGACGCTATTCTCGCAATGGGGACACTTTTTGAAAATTTCATAAGAAATGGTACAGTTCAAGAGCTGTTCACTTCAGTCTGTTAACAGTTCGTAATAAGCAATATATCTTTCATAATGTTCATAATTTTTTAAGCCAAATATGCCAGCTAAGTTGTTGGGTATTAATGTTAACATTTAGAATCGATAGTGTCGTTAACGCGTGTACAAATGTATTTATATATTTTTGAATTACAGTTGGGAATTTTTTGGTTGATATAAGTTTCAGTAAACACGATAATTTTTAAATTATTTCACAGCTTCTCAAAAAGACTCACGTTTTCTAATCAAACTTGAAATTTGGAGAAAAATATAATAACATAATTCCTCCAATAAATACGATCAATCAGTATTTCTAGGATAATGTAAAACATTAACCCTCATTTTACATTTTTATACAGACATAATCTAAAAGTATGGATTAGAAATGGTTTCGGCTGCTTTGTTTCAGTAACTAGTACAGCATGAACAACAATAATGAAAAAACTGGCTTACAAGTGTAAGAGTTCTGATGTAGTGCAATAATCTCACCGTATTTTTTCGTTTTTACTGACAGCGCTGTCGGCTCAGTTCAAGAGCTATCCTGCTGTAGTATTTTATTCGAACATTATTTTTTACACCTCGTAACGGTAAATTCGAAAAGCAATGAACTGGTTATCACTGGAAACAAATTAGGTGTAGCAATGTGTTTCCTAGGCAAAAAAATTCGGAGATTTTCATGGAAACCCTAACAAAAACGATGATGTTATCATATATTAAATTCAAAAACTCATTCATATATAAAATAGTAACAAATATTCATTCGTAACCTGGAACAATTGTCTTTCCTTCACGAGTGGAAAATCTCCGATGTAGAGTATATTACATGTATATTGAATAAGTGTATAAAGTGAATATGCACCCAGTCTCTCAGTTTCAGTTGTATTTTCAATATTTAACCCCTCTTCACTAACTATCTCAGTTTCTGTGGAGAAACTTCTTTCCATTAGTGATTCTCACCATCAAATAATGAGAAAGAAATTTAATGATCACCCATGGTCATTTTTTGACGCAAACATGTTTGGTTCCATATATTTTCACTCTCTCTGTGTTATATACTAGCTAAATGAATATTTGGTGCTTTTAACGTGCAAATATGCTTTTTAGAATATCTTGTAATCATCTGAATTCCCCTTTTGATTGGTTCTCCCAACAGAGAATAAACCATACATTCTATCCGAGAACTTGAACCAGCACTTACAGTGTGCATCCACATGCATGGTGCATTTCAGCATTTTGTAATACTTTACCTTGTGCTAAGAAGCATTGTTTAGTATCTCAACAACCGAGCATTAGCACAAATGAATGCTAGTTTGTATGTAATTGTCACTGAGCCTGTAAGTTATGATGTAAAATCAATTACGTCTGATAAAGTATTCAACAAAATCATCATTCAATAAACTATATTACACTTGGAGTAATTTTGTACTCACCAAACGATACAAATTCAACGAATTTGTACTCAACAAATGGTGCGTTTGTACTGATGAAAGGAAGCTCATTTTCAAAAATATTCCAACGAAAGAATGTGTAATTATTAGCTTAACCCTTGTTTTTCATGACGAGCCTCCACGTTATCAACCTGACCTTTCTGAAGATAGAGCTGCTGTCGAAACAAACTCTGTGTAATTTAAGCATCTTTGAGGAAAAGTTTGTTTGTTTTGCTGCAGTGCCATCCTTAAGCCGCACAAGGGAATCTTTTACTAGTAATGAACGAGACAGATCATTTTTTTTTGCAACACTGTTAGCTGAAATGTAACAAAACATCCCATAACTTCTGCCCAGTTTTAAGTCAAGAAAATAGGTGTTCAAATTTGGATTTCTAAATGATTTACTCATCAGTGTAGTGTCCATTATGATTCATAATTTTTTTCCACCTAATGATAAACATATTCCTTTTCAAAAAAAGTGAGTTCGGTGTTGAAGAGAAGAATTTTAAATATGACTTTTAACTTCCTCGTGGCTTTTGAAAGTTAATCTATCTAAGTTGTTCTGCAAGCTGCGTAAAAATGGTAGTCTAAAGGTGCAAGGTCAGGAGAATAACACGATCAGCAACTTCCTCTCATCCAAGTTCTTCAATTTTATTTAGTGTGATCTTTGCAGTGTGAAGTCTTGCATTGTCCTGCTGAATAGCCACTTCTTTTTGATTCACTGTAGTGTTTTCGCTTGAAAGAGGTATTTATCTGTTTCAATTGTTAGCAGTAGACTTGAGCATTGAGTTTTAAATTGGTGAGTAGTAACCAAGTGGATGGCTCCTTAGCAATCCTATCAAACAAAGAGAAGAACCTTAGTTGCTTGAAGTTCTATGGTGGGTTATGATGATGGAATATCCATCTTGCCCAGCTATTGTTTACGACACTTAGTATTTTGATATGAGACCCATTTTTCATTGACAATCACAAATCCATCCAAAAAGGACAGGATGGGTCCCCGCAGAAAGAAGAGCAGATTACGGAAGAACAGTTCTCACCTCGGAATTTGCTGTTTTCTTCAGACAATTCATGAGGCACCCATTTTCCAAATTTTGGAACCGCTATAATTTGTTGAATATGACAGCTAACGGTTGCACAATTTAACAAAGCTTCCTTGATAATCCTTCAACTGATGCTGCAGAATCTTCTTCAAGGAATGCCACAAGAAGCTGTCATCAACCTAAATTGAACTCTCATTTCGGGCTACATTTTCATGGTTGAAATCTCTATCTCTAGATTTTTGTAAACCATCATCTACAAGTTTTTTAATTGGGGCAAGCTTTTATATAAGAACGAATATTTAGTGTCGATTCAGCTGTTGATTTACTTTTGTTAAACTCTTAAAGCACTATTTGCGTTTAATAATCCTTCCATGTTTCAAGGGGTATTATTAGTGAAACTTTAATTGCAAACGCCTACAGAATGAAATTTTAATAATTTAAATGCGTCTGAATTCACACAACTATTCCATGTTGCCTAATAATATCCCAGAATACTGGTAAATTTTCGATACATAAAAAACAATTACACCTTATGGGATGACCGGATAAAACATGATCTGTGAAAGAGGTATGGAGGTCTTGTCAGTCATACTTCAAGCCAAAAATAGTATGGTAAAGCTTCAACGGGATCCATTTCGAACACGACTCACAATCATGCAAGTGGTAGAAATGAAATGAATGGACTCTGTGAGCAACAATGTTCAGGTGCTATCACTGCAAGATCGGTAGAGATTAATTTTAAAATAAAGTTCTGCGAAAAACTAGCCTCGTCATAACTCACCGCAGTCACGTTTTTGTTGCTAGAAAACAGCGGAAAAGACGGGTGTCGCCGCCATCTCTCTCGTGTTTTTTTAACAAACTGCTTTTGTTTGCTGTCATTTATCACGGCAGTGTCCCAAGGAAGAGCGCAGGCGTATGTGAGATATGGATGCACAGGGAGGTGGTGAAATTGAGAGTTGAATAATTATTATTGGTTAGAACTTTTCCCTCACTGAAATGCCCAAGATTTTATATATTTCTATGTCGTAACTCACTTTTTTCACAATTGTGATGATTTACCCGTAAATTCCAATACTTTTTATCAAGTTCAATACAATTCAAGCCTGTGAGATTTATTTTGTCATAGCAGTTAAATCAACGATGAAAATCTATTTCGCTACAATATGAACAATTGTGAAACAAAATTACTCATGCAGCATAGGAAAAATTAAGAGTCTCAATCAAACAACTTGAGTAAATAATACCCTGCTGAAATTATTTTTTGACCTATGTGAACTATCTGGCCTTCTCAACAATCCTAATGACTTCTGTCCATCGATGCGGACCATACAAGAACGCAATTTTTGACAACGAACCTAAGTATGCTATTGTTTCTTTCAAGTTTTCTCTATGGAATAAACTTAACACAAAAAGTATAACCTATCACGTATACCAAAGGCATGTTCACAAACTACTTCAGATCGTTGCTAAAGCTATGAAGCTAAGATTTGATTTGATGAATCGTATGTGCCGAACCGTATCGTATCGCACATATGTAAGTCCAATCTCGACAGAAATTTGATTCAGATAACTTTTACATATTGAATCTAACTAATCAATTAAAAGAACGGATTGTTAGTGACATAGAAAAATGATATTAGTATATGAACGTGTTACTCCGATTAAATATAGTTGACTACTTCGGCTCGCATGTATACCGCCTTTGAGCGTAGAAGTGAGTTAAGGAACCTTATCAGATTCAATCTGAAGTCACTTGCAAAACTGCATGAGAGCACGTCCGTCTTTCTCAAGTGGGGATCATGCGCTTGATGGGATCTCGCGTCTTCTTCTGAAATCTGTGATCTCGATGAAGTTATAGGCTCTTTTAAGACATTCCTGTGCTGATGATCGTTGAGAAAACTTACTTATGCAGTGACAAAACACGTGTTTCAGCTTGCCTAGTACGCGTTGTGATACTTCATGCCGAAGTGTGTAATTTCGAATGTTCAGTTTTAGTTGTTGGGTACAATGTAAGCAGGTTTCATTTTGTTAGGAATGTATTTGCTGCATTACTAAAACATTTACGCTAAATTTATTTTAAAATTCATTCTCCTTAAAGTAAAATCAGACTTTTCAGCCCTTAGTCAGGGACTGAATAACCCACAATAATGAAGTCGTGAAATGTGTGCTCTACTCGTACTTGTAGTTACTTTAAGATTGCTTTGCATTATAGGAACGTATGTATATTGTTTGGTTTATGTACTCATTTTCCTACCACTGAATTCAAGTATCTTAGTTCTGATCAACTGAATGTACAGCTATTGGTCAACAATATGGGAGGACCTCGTGAAATGCATGATTGAAAAAAAATGTTTTTCTTGATGGAATGAGGTGGCGCTGGTGTTCTTGCATACTGATGCCACCTATACAACGTCGTAAATACGCTACACAGGTCAGTCGTTGTCGGGGCACTGTTATGTGAAGTTGTAATTGCATCTTGCCAAACCTAACAAACTTCGGAAGTGGGAAAATTGTTGGAGCACGTATGGAGGATGCTTTCGTAAGCAAGGTAGCCGAGGTGTTTAGTATTTCAAGAGGTGCTGTAACAAAGATTTATTCCGCATATTTGTAATGCAGAAAAACATGATCTGCTAAATCGAAGCACAGATGAAAGTGTGTGTTGAGTGATCGTGACAAACGATCATTAATGAAGATTTTGACGAAAAAGAAGAATACCACAGCTGCAGGAGTTACTGTTAAAATGAGTGTCGTGGTTGCAAATCTTATGAGTACCAAAACGGTTAAAAAGGAGCTCATAAGTAGGGTATTTCTGGCAGAGATGCGATTGAAAACCAAGTCATCAGTGATGAAAATGCCCGTAACAAGAGAAAGTGATGTTCATTCAAGTCATTGAACCTGGACCATAGAGCAGTGAAAGACAGTAATGTGGTCAGATGAGACTTCTTCTGTTTCCCACTTCTGGCAGAGTTTACATCTTGTGAACTCCATCCCAAGCCTATAATACCGACTGCTTGTTCCCGAAAGAGTGAAACAAGAGAGTTCTGTGATGGTTTGGGCAGCCATATCGTGGTTTTCTGTGGGACTCATGATAACTGTACATGAGCACATTTCTGCCTTGAATTATGTGAACCTTTAGCCGATCAAGTCCATCCCATTGTACAAACTTTTTTCCCAATGGTAATGCTGGCGATAGATTTTCAAGTGTATTCAAGTAAGGACTCGTCGAAGGCCATGGAGAAGTTGTAATTTTCTTATTCTAGAGTTATGCAATCACTGATTTAGAAGCACGTTTGGTATCATTCCTAGAAACCTATAACAATGGCAGAGCTCAAGATTTCGTTTCAACAGCTTCAAGTTTTCATTCTATATCGCGATGTATTCATCAGGTTTCCTTGACCCTTTAGATTTAATAAAAAAATTCAGTGCCACTCCGCCTGAAACACCCCAAAACATCATGCAGCCACCTCCATATTTAATTTTTAGCCCTGTGTTCTCGGGAGAAAGCCTCAAATTTCTGACCCCAAATCTTGTTGACATCGTTATTTTTAAATAAACAAAAGTTTGTTTCATCAGTCCATAATCCTTGCTCTCAAAATAAATTTTCTTTATCCATGAATGTTTTGGCTAAATTTACGTGAGCTGAAAGATGACGTGGCTTGTGCGAAGGCATTCGTCGTGCACAATGCCCACGTTAGCCATTACTGTGTAAAGATCTTGGAATTGCACTATAATAGTACCTACGCTGAGCCCTGCGTATCCAAGTCTTTGGCGATGTCTTTCAACACAACTCTTAGGTGCATATTACCCTAGCGATATAGTTTGCACACATCTCTTTTTGACAATTTCGTCAGTCTTCTACGCCCTGTCCAAGCTGCTGTCCAACCGAACTTTTTAAATTTATTAATTAAACATTGTGAAGCAGATTTGGTGATAGCTAAACATTTTCAAATGGTTTTGTAGCCGTTACCGGGTTCGCGAGAGAAAATAATTTTTTACTCCAAATCAACGCTGATTTTTTGTCTCCACTATGCTGCTGTCAGAATGAGGATGACTATGATGTTTATTACATCTCGTTTTATTCGTTATTAGAACTTTTTAGAATGTTCTGGTAATTAAATATGCCACAATAATATGTACCTAAAATAAAAGTATTAGAATAGAATAGAATTAGGCTATAGGAACGAACCTTCTGGCCCATTCTTAGGTCGGATAATTACTTCGGTAATTATTCGGTTGTATACCCAAGTCCCATGCCGTATTTCTAGCCGCGTCAACCATGTCGGCAGCGGGATTCGAACCCGGGTCTTTTCGCTCGCAGGCAGATTCGCTCACCAGTCGACCAAGCTGGTGATGGATGCTTATTCAAATGAAGATTTTGTATTGGACGAATTTCATTGTCCAATATGACATTGGACATGTCCATTGTATTTCAATTTGAAAAAATTGAATATGTCTCTGTCTGAACTGAGCTTTGAACTTCTTTACGTGTACTTGATAACATTTAAATAATTTGAAGCCGTAAGATAATTAAATTCTAAGAAATAATTTAAGATGTTGAACATTGGAGGGTATAAGAATAATTTTGTTACTAACGATACGTGCACCTACATGTTGGGGTGGGGGTGCTAACAGGTTAGATATTGATGTTTACTTGGGCTGTATACAACAGGTATGGTGCATTTTTGTTCAGGTGCTGACTGTTGTAGTGACTGCATATATATTTTCGGTAGCTGGAGTGCGTATGTGCGTATGCATGTATGTGTGTATATGAGTATATGTTTGTGCATATGTATGAATGTGTGGATGGGTGTATGTATCTATGTATTCATACATACATACATGTGCATATGAATGTATGTGTGTATGAATGTGTCCATGCATGTATGTGTGTGTTTAGTTACAGTATGCATGTTTGAAGATATGCAAGTTGGTTTTTGGCAACTCTAAGTATTTAACAATCGCAACATCGGCATTTGAGTCCTTAAATGCTCTCAAACTCTATCAGAACTTGTGTGAGAACTTCTAGGAAAGATGATTTAAATCTCTATTATTTTTACGAAGAGTTCAGTTGCGTGAAAGAAATCGGAGCGACGAAAGATATTATTGTTCACAAAAAACGAAGGATCTTAGACTTCTGTTGTCTTCCGTTTGGAAAACTCAGACACTTGGCTTTGCTTGAAACTTTCTCGGGTAACTAAGCAAACTTTGATCTTTGAATACAAAGACTAATTAAAACGAGCCTTAGGTTAAATTATCGTTCCATAGGTTTGTTGCAAACTCATTTCGGTACGGGGGATATAATTATGTTACACAATCTTAGGTGGGCCAAAAACAAGAAAATCTGAAATATTTTACATAACTTTATGGTAAATAATAGCGTATGTAGCTTGCATGTAACCTTTTTGTTCTCATATGTCATCAACATTAAGGAGTGAAATTGTCTTAGCTAGCGTATAACAGAGATGTACTGTAAACAACTGGATAGACCCAGAGGAAAATATCGCCACACTTCGTTTTGGGACGACGCATACTGGTGACCCCAATCATTCATAAAGACGCAATTGGTATCGAGCAACAGAATTCTAGATCTGGAATGTTCGATACGTGCTACATTGCACCAATGTTTTGCAGCCAAGGTGCATAATTTTCCAATTTAATGTTTTGCAGAAAAGTTTTCAATGCACCAGGTAGAAGGTATTTCACCAGCTGGCAGGTTAACTATCCATCCATCTGACAAGTACATTGCACCAGCTGACAGGTTTTACACCAGCTTACAGGTTAACTGCACCAGCTGACAGGTTACATGCACCAGCTGAAAAGGTTACTGCACCAGCTGACAAGTTGATTACACCAGTTGATAATTTAGCTGCACCAGCTGACTAGTTAACTGCACCAGCTGACAATTTTACTGCACCAGCTGATAGGGGGCTTCACGAATTCATGGTCTACTCCCGTCAATCACAAGATAAGATCAAAGCGTTGTGAGCTTTCTTTTTCATTATCGACACCTTCATAGTTCATAAATCATCGTATTGGGATCTCATCATTACAGTTTACGAGACCTTGCAAGATTATAATCCACAGCGTGATGTACATTTGCTGATCTGTGTTATTCGGTAGTTTCTTCACTCTCAGATGGGTTACGGTTTGAAAATTTGCCTCTAAATCATCATTTTTATCAAGAAGATTGTACAAATAATGAGCATTATGAATTAGAACAAGTAAAATGGAGCTAGCTGTAGCACAAACTCATTTCTAGTGTTCTGAACACTCACCGTTAATTGCAGTGGTTATATTGATTTTTATTATCAGCAGTATTTCCTTAATATGTATTATTATAATAAAATTCTTGATATCATCAATATTACAATCACTGTTATTTATTGATAATCTTTATTTTTATTATTATGTCAGCCTCCTTGTTTAACCCAATAGGCGCCGAATTACGGCTAGATTAAAAATTCATGTTGTTTGTGTGTAAACGGTCTCATTAGACTCTAAAAAATTTATTTTGAAGATTTTAGGCTTCTGCTATTATTTTTCATAAATAAAAAATAGCGTCCCATTTATGGGACGCTGGCGGAATATGATATAATTTCGTCAATAAAACAAAATTTGGAAATAGTTATTTATTTCAATTTATCTACATACAACACTAAACATATTATTACCCAATGGTACTTCCTTTATCACAATATTATCTTATTATCACATAAATAAAACTCCAAGACTAAAAAATAAAACGAAAAACCTATTCTAGCTATAGATAAATAGCAGTGTACTTGACTTGATTCCATTGACTATATAAGATATGAGTAAACTTCGTGACACACAAAACTATGAAACTCTAATGGCAAACAAAAACTCATATAACAGAATGAGAACTTATGACACTATATTTTCAGTTTACACTTCATTCAGAATGGAACTCTTGAAAACACTTGTCATGAAGTGGAACTTGACAACGAGTACAAATGCGTTTAGTTTTCTTGCCATATTTAGCACATCTTCGTTGTGTAGCGATTGGCTGCACAAATTGGTTTACCTCGTCTAATCGAATAGCTTTACTCACTTTGCCTTCTGAAATGCTATTCTTGCGTCCTGAACGCTTGCGATTTGAAGAAGATGGTTTGGAGAGGTAACTCAAAACAATTTTGCTTCGTGCATTCAGTAGTGACATTTTTTATCTCCGGATGCCTCTTGATAAAGGCGCCATGCATTCACGACTGTAACATCAAGAAACTGAGTGAATACTGGGAACCACCATTTCTTACCTCGTATACGAGTCCTGTAAAGGGAAACTTGCTTGTCAAGCATATCAACACCACCCATGCTGTGATTGTATTCTGCTATGCATTTAGGCATGTCGACATTTAGAAATTTCTTTTCTTTTTGAGAGAATCTCTTAGCAGTGGCAGTTGGGTAGACGGAACTATAATTTGTTGCGACTGATACTGGTTTGTTATCGTTCCATCTTGTAATAAGTATCTTATTTGCACAATCAAATCTGTAATCAATGGAGCCTCTTTCTTTTTTCTTCATGGCTTTGCAGTCAATCAATGGACATTTCTTACAACGATTCTCTCGAATAGCACCAGTTGCTCTCAGGCGTTTTTCTTGTAGTAATGACAGAGTTTCAATACTAGTGAAGAAATTATCAAAGAATAATTGATATGATTGATTATTTGATGGCAAGACTTCTTTCAATTTTTTTACTACTCTCAGCCCTAGAGGTTCTTTGCCATCACTACAACCCTTGCTATAGTACGGATCAAAATTATAAATGTACCCATTGGCGCTGCAGAGGCACCAAAATTTGTATCTAAATGTGATTGGCTTTCCTCTCATAAACATTTCAGCAGAATGCATCCCATAATATTTTATCATCATCTCATCTAAAGAAAGATAAGATGAAAAGACTCCAAATTGCATATAATTATTTTTCAGTTTATTTAGATATGGTCTAAGTCTAAGTGAAAATCTTCTAGCACATCATCATCAATATTTTCATCTTTACTCAGTTCTTGAAGATAACGAGATATTGCACTTTGTGTTAGACCTTCTCTTGACCGAGACATACTTTTGTGAAAAATTAAAAAATTGTAAATATAAAAATTATAAATACATAAAAAATGATAAATATAAAAATTATATATATATGTATAAAAAATTATAAATATGACTATTATAGTAGACAGTTTTTACTTTATAGTACATTCACATACTCTTGCATCTCAATATATTGCTAAAATGAGAATAGGTTCAAAAGCTACTATAAGTCGCCAGCGTCCCATTTATGAGACACTGAAGAAAATAGCTAATTATACTTACCTCCTTGAAGAAACAAAGTAACTAGGATACAAGTCCAATATTTTAGACCCTTGTAGAGATATTTAGTCACATAGAATAAAATTTTGATAACATTTTTGAAAAATATATTGGTTTGAAAATTGTGTCTGAAATGGTTGAAAAACTGGTCAATATTAAAGTCAATAATTCCACAAATATGACAACAAATAGGAAACTTGTGATTTTGATTGGAAAAATAGGTGTTTGTCAACAAAACTATACTAACAAATAACGTCTACCAATAATTATTAGTGAAATAGATTAATTTTTTTAACCGTCCCAATAATGGGACGCTGGAGGGTAATGGGTTAACTTTTTGCAAACATTACACTCAACATGCAAACATACATGCATCGTCATAAATATGTCTTCTCGAGGCTCGTAAATTAAAACTAAAAATACAGAAAACAGTATTTTCTACTTTTCACGTGAGATATCAGTATTGTTTGTTTCACAAATTATTTCTTAATAAATTTCATTAAGGTATAGTTAAGTACCACTTGAATAAACTAAATAAACGATTTTTAGTTCGTCGAAAACATGAATTTTATGAATTTGATGCCTAATTCGTAGTCCTATTTCCTTCACGAATTCCGTTCAGTCTAAGGAAAGTTGAATAAAACTGTACCTTTTTATCCCAATTTCACAAATAAATAATCATGCTACTAAGGCGTTGTGAGTGTTAAAAATCGTGAGATAAGTTTATGTAGGTAAGTTCATGTTATGAGTCTAATGTCTTCGTTTGAATTATGCAGAGGTGTGATGCACATCAAATTTTAATGTTCCACAATAAAACATGTCAGTCATTCTACTGCTTCGCAACCATCGATTTCTGCACATAGCATCCCAGTTCATGAGATACAGCTAATTATTCACATGGAATAAAATAAAACTAGGCTCTGGAAAAAAAGTAGAAGAGTACTTTAACAGTTATTGTCCAAAATGTCTAACTGAATAGAAAGTTTATATGTATAGTTCTCTGATACCTTTCTAAACTTGCATGTTCTTCCCCTCAGAGTTACAGCTCCATCCTAATTTGATCGGCAACTTTTGTACGAATGCAGTCGTTGTCGAGTCCCGAGTATAGAAAACGAATTTCCTGAACCAAATAGAGCGACAGTAAATTGAAGAAGTAATGGCATGTAAGCTCGGTGGATCCCATAAAATTTACGAAAGTAAAAGTGGCTAGAAACGGGGTCTAAATTTTGCGCGAACATGAGAGAGTTGCTTCTCAACTGTCGGACTCTCGGTCAGGCAGAAATAAAGCTCTGCAGGGGCAGTCCCCAGCTAATTGCGGCGAGTGAGGCCAGATCAAACTCACCTAAAATAAACAGATTTGTCGCGATGTTCTCCAGGCATATTGATTTGCCTGAGAATGAGCAATATGAAAATGGAATTCATTAATTATCGTTCTATTACCATTGCGTAACGCGAATGAATCTTAACAGTTGATATTAAAGCTCAGGATCGTATTACTATCTGTATTTTAAGAAAAATGTGTGAACCATAAACGGATATTTAAAAGGAGCTTGTGGAATTACGACAGTAAATTGTTGATGATGTTTTTTAAGATCATAATGCAATGAACCATTACTAATCAGTTTGGTTTCCACAAATGAAACAAAATAAATGTTCATCAGTTCAAAAACGTCTTGAGATTCCATTCAAATCTTGTTATTCCTAAGGACTGGTATTTCTTAAAAGATTTTTACCCAGTAAGATATAAAGTTCTCTGTCCAAGAAAAATGACAGGCAATAACACTATTGGAATTTTCAAAAAACTTTTCGGCTAAGGCAATATCTCAGGTGCCAAGAAAGATAGGACATAACAGTCAATATTTATACACGTTATCACTGAAACTGAGTTTTAAAAAAATCGACTTCTGTTTCAGGACGATTTGCAGAAGCCATGTTTAACAGTGTTTCGACTTTCTTCGAATGAATAAGTATTCCATGTATTAATATTTTTTGAGCAGCATCTTATATTATATTATTCCAATATTATAAACATTGAAGTTCGAAGGAAAGATATGAGTAAGACGCATATACCGAGAATGCATTGGTCATCAACATATGTACCTCAATGTAGAAGATTGTGCTTACAACTCAAGACTCCTTAATCCGCATTAACTTGCTTTCACTCGATGAATACGTTTTGTGTGATGAAACTTGTTGTAGTTTTATGGTTTTAGAATGAATTTATTAGTCAGCCTTGATTTTAATTATAAAATAATAATACCATAGCGCCCGCGCTATTCTTGTTTACTTTAGTTACTCCGGTACGCCAACGTTGTCTCTATCACGTTAGAAGAAAATGTAGCGTATACGTTTTTGTCTTATTCTTTAGTTACCCATACTGATAGAATAGAGTATGTGTGTTCAGTATTTGTAAGCTGTGTATTCATGTGATTTTGTAAGGGATAATATAGGAAAGAAAAATTACCAAATGTCGAAAGCAAAAATGATCGGCCCTTCTCCAATACCGAAATACACATGAAAACCCACACCACAGTACAGGAAAGACTTGTAGGAGCACTTGCAAGTTGGTGGAATTTCAACGTCATGGTATTATGTGAAGTTTCAGTGACGTAGATGCAAGTCAACCAATCATGGCGCTCAAGTGGTCCTATTGGCTCACTAGTCAGGCCAACGATCACTTTGTCAAATTTATGCTGATTTCAAAGCAATAAAAAACAATGGGAACTACCTTGAAACAATTGTCTAATGCTGGTCGGTGCATTTGCAAATACATAGGTACACAAAATTTAGATGAGAATTACGAGATGTAATAAAGTACAACGATAGAATTAAACAAACAGTGCACACGACTGACACGAGCATAAAAAAATTATTACGAATATCTTATTTTCTTTTTAATTTGATTGTAGCTCCTCTTCTACCATTGAAATTCTATTTTCATACCCACAATGATACTATTGAATAAGATACTCTGGGATGCTTTGAGTGCACTCAGTTTATACATAATAGAAGGTGCAAAAATAACTTCATTAGTCGTGATATTCGCTTTGAGAATACGATAAATTAAAACCAAAAAATTATAATTTTCACATTACAGAGAATTGTATAATTTTCTAGATCGAGTAACACAGAAAGGAGTTTCAGTCCAATAAGTTGAATTCTGTAATTTTTCAATTATTTTTCCTTCAAACTACGTAACAGAAAAGTCATATGTATTTGTTCCATAAATGTTATTATTAAGTGAGGTTCATGAATACAATATTAGACGGGCTTGTTAATTTTGACATTGAACCTCCCAGGCCCGTTTTGTTGTTTTAGAATTAAAATGATTTGAACTTTCTTCTTTGACACGAATCTCGTGACCGAGTGGTCTAAGGCTTGTGTAGATGATGGATTACGTTAGAAGTACAGGTTCGAACCCGGTCGTCAGTTTTACTTCTGTGTCATTCGGCATCTGGCTTCCCGCGTCTCAAAAAATTGACCAATCAGCGCCTAGTCTAATTTACGTCATGGATGACGTCACCACCTGAAAACCGTTGTTTGGGTGCTCATTGCCAACCTCCCCCCCCTCATGTGCTCTTACTTTTCTTTACTGTACTGTGACCCACACCGTCGCACCCAGTATCAATTACCCTTTAGGGTAACAAAACAAACGCCAACTAGACGTAAGCCCTAATCGACTACAACCACAGTCTGAAATTGCATTACTATCCAACAGCACTTGAACGCTCAGCCCCAGCCAGAGCCCACGCCCCTCCACCACCAACCCCGATTATCAATGAAAAAACAACACTTAACTCATAGAGACCACCGACATGAACAAACCCCATGGAAAGGCCCCCACCACCAAACACATGTGCGCAGAGCACTTATTTCTATTCCCCTCCCAGTATACCTTTCTGTTTCACCCCTATACTTAGGCACACTCTGTACTAAACTCTCCCTCAAATCTTTCCTACTGGTACCAACCTATCTACCTAATGAATAATTCCAGTTTGGTTCCCCGTAGATGTAGCATTACTATCCTTGCTTAGTAGCTACTCGAGTAGTATTGTAAAACGAGTACATCGTCTGGTATAACCTACCCACGCTTTAACAGACCTATAGCGCCTATTAGCCATACGTATAACAAGCAGGGCCTTAACGGACTTATTACGGCGCAGTAGCATACAAACGTCTTATAATACAAATTGAAATTTCAACTCCTCATGAGTCGTAGCATGACCCCAAAGTTATGCTGCTGGGATGACAAGATGACAAAAATTCATTCCAATCAGATGATGGAGAAATGGCTTCACATTTCTTTCAAACTATTCATCAGTAAAATTGTGAGCCTCTACCTATCATCAATCGCAATTATTCTGGAATTGGAAAAGTGATCTTTTCGAAAGAGCGTGCAAAAAATAGTCACCACTGTAGAATGAATGAAAGGGGAATTGAATATTAGTATTATACATACACTTGCGGTTAATACGTTGCAAGAAATCACCAACGTTTAATAGTGGTTCTAACTCAGAAAATTGAGAAGGTTTATCATTTTGTAAGTTAATAGCGTCATGTTTATCATGAAAGTTGATTGTAAAAGTATTTTATTTAAAAAAAATTTACGCATAGCTTAGAGAAAATCGTCATTCAAAATCGAGTTACTTCGTTAACTTTTTTAGTTTAGTACTCAATAGTTAAACTTAGAGCATTGGGACAAAATTAGCTGGAAAGTTGAGATACTAACTGAAAGATAGACCAGATATAAATAAACAAGGTCATAATAGGTAATTAAATTTAACGTACTTTACATTTCAAATTTTCACTTCAAATCCAAGCTAATCAACGTACGACGATGTTCATTATATTTAGAACCAACTGCACATGAATAGAGAGTGAACACGTTTTGGTAATTTTTCTTTGTGCCTGAAAAAATGTGACATCAATTTTTCGTTATAAATTTATCGCATTAGTGATGAGACAAAACGTTGACAATAGTATCACTGTTTCATGAATAAAATGTTCAGTGAAATGGAAAAAGTCAATTGAATTAAAAAAAATTTTGCTTATAGTTGATATTCAAAGTAACGATATCCCGTATTCAAATAATCATTGCGATGAAAAATATAACTTTTATGGGTAACTATCGACAGTGTAGTGTCTGTTCCAAACCTTCCATTGAAATATATTTATTATAAGTACCTTGACATTTTTAACATCGGACAAACAAAATTCAAAATATCCTAAACTAAAATGAAACAGAAGATGTATGTAGGATACGAAAAAGGAAGTTTGCTGTTTTTCTGTGTCTTGTTTATGGATTTCAAAGATTGTTCGTTTGGCTCCTCAGTGCATTTTATCGTAAGTCGTTTGAGGAATATTGGATGTCCAAATGGAAAAACTAGTGCATGAGGCAGTTAAAAGGTAAAATGAAGCTACTGGGCCTGTGATATATGTAATATAATGAATCTTACTTGGCAACCCCTTCTGTAGCCAGGTGAGGAAAACATCTTTCAAAGAGACGGTTCCATTCAGTCCTCTCTTTAGACGCACTTCCTTCACAATATAAAGCAGCAGAATGGAAGGATAACAAAGAAAAATACTCGGCTTAGCAGAGCACAAATCTGTGGGCCCACTGATACTGGGTCTTCTCTTTAAACAACCTACCACCAGTCTATGTGATGCTGATAAACTACGATCAAAATGGATAATACAGTTAAGCCGCCAAATTTCCCCGAGTGGTTCATGATCGTAGTTGAAGAGATGGGAACATTGTATAGACCTAAGCTCATATTTTCTGTTGTTTAAAAAACCAGAGCCAGTTAAAAGTTGCGTATTAGTAAATGAGCACCGTCGATCAATATTCTTATTTTTTTTGGCGTGTTGAAAAGTGATTACAACATGAGTCCTTCAAATTTTGTCAGAAGTAAAAAATTGAATGGGCTGAGATAGCTAAGAGTTTGACACTCACAATGAGGCCAAATTTTCTCAATTATTCAATATTTAAACTTCTATTATTTACTGTAGCGTATATATTCAGACGACAAGAATTGAATCCCTTTCTGATTGACGCAGCAGTCTTGCAGAGCTGCTACTGTAATGGAAAAATGATTCAATATTGTACAGAGGAGGGGGAGTTATAACTCTAGTTACCTGTTTTCAAGTCAATTTTAATAATTATGATTTTGCAAATGTTAGCCTGTTTAATTTTATAAAATTAATTATCAAGGTGAAGCCTGATCCACTCCTTGCCAGAGTATCAAAGTTCTAAAGTCAAAATTGAATAAAAGCTGGAAGAAAATATCCTCAAAAGTAGTTCGTACGGTCATGCGGGCGAAAGAGAACTATTATTCAATATTTTTTGTTTAGTCGTAGATTAGTAAATTACTGACTATGTGTTTAAGTCAGAGCTTAAAATAAATATATTTTTGAGAGAAAATGTTTTTTTGTATCAGTATTTATGATTCACCGTGTATCTTTGTAAGGTTCAGTCAATTACGAATAAAATCGACGGCATTATTATAGTGGCTTTATTTGCATCTCCAGGCTTGAACCAAAATTGTTCAGTTATTTTGAAGACACTGCGCTTAGATCATAACCATTTGAGATATTTATGAAAGAAGAGTTATAACAAGAATATGCCTTCACTTAATATACAGCAGATGCAGGTACGATAGTCAGCTCCACATACGTAAGCAAGTAGTCCGCTTCCTCTAGTAAGGACATAGAAAACTACTGAAATTCATGCCCTGCCGTCATATTCTACTGCGTATCATGCTTTGATCAAACTCATCAGCAAGTGTCACAACGACGAGTGATGGGAATAACATTGTTCAAATCGACTCATACTTTACCTCAGTAATTTAGGGAGGCACTCAGCATTCTGGGTTAATGTTGGTTTCAGCTCTTATCAGCTGCACTCCAAGAATTCTTTTCAGCAACGGCAAGAGTACCAAAAACCCGATCGCTAAACCACACAAAAGCTTTGAGGTTTCTTTAAATCATTTATGAAAATGCGTAAAAAGCACTAGGATTTCTCAAACTGAGCTGTTGGGTGGAGGTTGGCTGTGCTTAACAAACTCAACACGTAAATTGCTACGGGGTAGGGCGAGGGAACCTTCAAAAAGTCGAGTAATGGGTCATAAAGATCAGAATTTAATGCATCGTAATATTAGGGAATGAAATTTGAGAAACATAGGAGTATCGCCGGAACGAATCATTTCGTTGTTTTGTTTCATACGGCGCGCTACGACGTAAGAAAGGATTTCTATAACGGATTTTCGTTTGATCTCAGCTACCAATCCCTAGTAATTTCATATTTACAAATTACTTTTTACGCTGATTTTTTTCAGAAAAGTTTTTTCAAGTTCACATATTACAATATTAGTCATACATCAATTTGTTCTCACCAAAATTGGATACCATGAAGGTAATGAGAAATAGACTTGGTATCCGAAAATTAATAGAACATGAAATAAAAAATTCATAAATTGGCAGTTTCTGGACTTTATAGGGCTTCAATGTGTGTTCTACTATATTTTATACCCAAGTATTCCATGTTAGAAAAAGACCCTTATATGAAAAATGATGAGGCTCAATTTTAAAAAGGTTAGGTTAAAAAAATTCAAATTTCAGATGAAATTCCTATAGTAAATATACGTTTTCATAGGAAACCAGATGAAGACGACCACAATACAACTTTACACGTAGAAGTTGTGACCTAGAATGTGTGGGTAGAATTATATTTCTGAACTTTAAATATACTTGAAAGTACAAAATACAATAATTGTGTTACTAATTGAAATGGAATTCACACACTATTCTCCATGAATACTGATTACAAATAAAATAAAATAAAATAAAAGACCCTTCAATACGACTGTATTTAGTCTGTTGTTCCTTACCAATGATTGACATGATTGTAAAAAATTGGAAACAAATAGCAAATTTCATTCCCTATGTTCTCACATCACTTGTTAAACGACAGGGATAATGCTGCAACAACTTTTTAGCACTAAAATATTTTAAATTATGTATTTCAATGCAAACACAGTACGACATACATCGACACACATTGACTAGGGAATGACTACTCTAGGTAGAATACAGGTACCAAATATTCATGCAATCCTAGACTGTATCGTCACGATGGAATTCTACAAGGAGCGAATTGTATTTCATTAGTTACCACTGCCTTGAAACTATACATGTTCATTGGTCAAGCATCCTTGCTTAGTGTTGACGAGTCCTGTTAACAAGTAGATTTGTGAGGCTGCGTTTTGACCTGCCTATCAGAACATGCATAAGTTTGATTGGTAAAACTCTGAAGTTTCGATAATCGGTGAATATTATTCGAGAGTGACATTCTTTTTTGCTTATGCGAGTTTTAAAACCAAGGACTAAAAGTTTAACATAAAACTTAAAAATTAGTTAAAAATATTTATCTAAATATTCAAAAAACGAATTTAATTAAATTTATTAAAATATTTTATACCATAGCATGTCAATTAATAGGAGCCCTAATTCTTAAATAAATGTTTTTTGTATTTGTTCTACTAAGCTTGCAGAATTTTATCCATATTTTTGAATCACATATATTAAAAAAAATTGTCTGTCATTGAATGAATAAATAGGGGTATTTTACCGAATTTAAAAGAACGGCATGACGTAAAACATATAGTAAAATGTCATCCACAGAAAAGAATACTGTGTTATACCACATTAACAGTTCAACAAGACATGTGTAATACAGCAGGCATCAGGCCCAGGCCACCTATAATTGCACAACACTAGAATTTGAAATGTTTATAGTTAATGCCTCTGAATTCACAACTGTTTCTCCGATAGTTTACAAGTAAGACATTGATGTTCGTAGAAGCCTTGTGAAGCTTCTTCCCATGTCAAATTGTGTGCATAGATACCACATTTTTACATTCTGAGGTGTGGCCCAGGGTGCACTAGCACGGGCTACTGTGATGGTGAGGGCTCAGGGCAGCTATTGACAGATGTCCGTTTGATTTCCATGGTCCCAAGTCAAGCAAAATTTTCTAGTTGCATAATTCACATTCTGTAGTCGTGATTATTATACTACGCAATGAAGCATAGTTAAAAAATCATGCAATTTTATTGGAACATTTCGCGTTTTTAAGAGTCTAAAAGAAACTAAAAACTGATTGACAACTCAAGAATTTAATTTCGTTTTGAAAGAGAAATGATAAGTAATCTCCTGAAGACCTACTCCCATTGAGCTACTGTTTCTAATTTCGGTGTTGAGCAAAGATTTAAAACACTTCAAATGCCTTTAGAATGGAGAAAGTTAAAACTTACGGACGAATTTTACTTTATCCCAGAATCGTGCGAGCCTTCAGTCGATTAATTGGAATACACATTTTCTCATTTTAGTAGGCATTGTACTCGAGTTCTAAGTGGCTAAATTTAGCCCATGAATTTCTATTCATATTTCCCCGGAAGTAAATTTTTATTACTGCTTCTTTTTATAATCACAAACCAAATTACACATGTCCTTATCAAAAGTGAGCTCTTTCGAGCTGTGTTCCCTTGCGCTAATTTTCTCTGTTCAGCGACTAAGTAAACTCCAATGTCAGCAAAGCTAATTATGAGACTTTTACACGCATGAAGATTGTACAAAACCTATTATTACTGCTTGTTTTAAGCAAAATTAGGCATGTTTTTAACCTGACAGCATATTTTTTTCATAGTGAATTGTGGGCTACTTGATGTAGGGGGGGTGAAAACGTATTTTGATTATCACTACTCATGAAACTTGTTGAGCCCTCCCTTGATAAATAGGCGTAGTGCAATTTATCAATAGCTTTATCTACTATAAATTTCCTTCCCATTCGAGTTTTACTTCGTGCGGTCACTCACAAAAAAATCACGTGTACGTTTTCCCCATTTCATTTGCAAATCTTGCTAAGTAATTTGTACCATCTGGACTGAAAGTCGTTGTTGGCCGCCGGCGCAATTACTTGGCTTACAGTCTGTTTCTACAAATGACTATCTGTATGAATAGCATTGAATTTCACCAACTGTATGAATATTCTGGCCTATGTTTACAGTTTCATCCAAGAAGGTAATAAATAGAGAATAAATTACTCATGATACACAATATTTATGAAATATTATCCAAAATAGCTTATGAAACCTGGATAAGTGGACATAGGGACGAATATGCAAACTATTTTTTACTCTTTATTCTAAAACATAATAAACTCATCTACATTGCTACAAAATGTTACTTAAAACATTTGCGTTATTACACTTACCTATGTAAGATGAAATGCAAAGTTATTTAGGTCGATTCGTGGGCAGAAGACTGCCATATCAGGTCTTCAAACTCCGTGCAGATGTGTCTTCCGGAGGAGTATTATTCCTCAGACTGATTAGGCTTAACCTTAATGGCACTTGGCTCATCTTCCACTAATGTGTCCCAAATCCCCTTGCAATGCACTCGACCATTCTCCGGCCTCTGAGGGTCTGCAAGATGAGAGGCTTCAGGGTAGAGACTCGCAGCCATGCCAGTTATATTCCAAAGGTTGGACTTGAACACCGGGACTCTGGAGCAGCAGACAATTTCAAGGGGTGATAATCACACAGGCTACTATTTCTTTTCAAGAGATAAGAAACCAATTTGGACATCATTCAAGTTCTACCAATGATTTATTATCCTGTGATAACTAATACGTTACTGAAAAAAATATTTTCGAAAGATAGATCTACTTTCCGAAATTTAAACGGAGAACCCTGTTTATACATTGTTTTATGCATATAAAATTAAAATCCCGATTGAAACGTCCATAGTTTCGACACTCTTCCAACAATGGTTTGGAATTCCTTCAGTCAAGGATCAATTATCCCATTCAAACTTCTGTTATGACTGTACATTTGATAATTGCTTTATTTTACATGGGTATTGAACAGTGTACTTATTGCCAATACAACATTCATTGTTTACTCCAAGGTAAATTTGTTAGCCATCATACGAGAATTTATTTATGTAAATTTATTTGGGGGCCTTAAATAGTGAATCATTCATTCAGAATATTTATTGGCAAATATTTTCCTGAAAGTTTATATAATTTGTGTCCCCGAATGCCTGACTTAATCGTAATTGGTTTTAGTTTTTTCACTGCCAAATTTATACGTTATCTGAATTATTTATTAGTAAGTAACAGGTTTTCTTCTCAATAATTGCTGAAAATATACATAATTGCTTCAATGTATACATAATTTGTATGTGGTTTTCAGTTAAAATTATTGGAATATTATTTCTAGACGCAATGAAATTCTGCCTTATTGATATAGAACTTTCTTGTACAAAAGCACGTGCAAAACAAATTTATGAAAATAATGATGTTGTGGACAAAAATTCTTGGAACTCATTACTGAAAATAAGTAAGGTAATTGATAAAAATTAAAATGAACACTCCGGACGTAGATGCTCGAGTAATTTATAGTCAGGTGTAAATTACTAGTTACGATTTATGCAAATCGGCATTATACTCCTGAACTTGTCTGCGCAGGCTGGCAG
>VCRD01005512.1:23777-34070 GCA_006783055.1 Trinorchestia longiramus
AACTTTGAAGTAGTCGCGTGTTAGCGTGTGCCAACAACAACTTTGAAGTAGTCGCGTGTTTGCGTGTACCAACTACAACTTTGAAGTAGTCGCGTGTTTGCGTGTACCAACTACAGCTTTGAAGTTGTCGTACTACGAACAGCAGCATACGTTGCTTTCCATCTGGTCGCACTCTCCTTGTTATGAACCTCCGACCTGATAACAGCTCTTTCGATTTATCGAGTTCCTTCTTTTGTTGGTACTCGTCGTGGTCATACTTCACTATTTCACAAGCAAGAAGCCTAAAGCTGTTCACACTTTTTATTTCAGGTCCACGTCATTTTAATTCCTAGTTGTGATCCCAGTTTACAAAAATAGCCGCTGTCCTCACTGGCCTCACATTGTCCGTAGAAAATGCACAACTTGACAACCTTTATACTGAAGCCTTAAAAACCACAACTACAATTCATCTATGAGCCTTGGTAAAATTAAATGTTTATTTTCCTCACTTGCTTTTTTTCCTTTGTTCTTTTTTGTTTCCCTTTTTGTTTTTTCTGTTAGTTTCTTTTTCTCTCTCTTTTCCTTATCGTTCTAAAACGTCCTGATAACCGCTCTATTATTCCCAGCTCCGTTAGGAAACAATGGCATACGTTGTCTTTGAAAACACTTGCAACGTTTCCAGTGTTGCCACTAGTTTGCATCTCTTCCTACGTCTACTGGGTTCAAGACTGCATAATTAGGTTACACACTACATAATGAAATAATGATTTGAACGAGACCTAAAGCCAAAATAAGCTTCAGGCCTAAATAAACTTGAGGCCTAGCTAAACTTTGGACCTAAGTAAAATTAACCCTTTCGCTACGGAACATTTTTTGTGCAAATGCAGGTCTTTCTTTGACAAGTCTTTCTTCGTCTGCCTCAACACTGACTGATAAAGCATCAAATCGTTGCCGAACACCGCCACTATTTAAAAATGCGTCCATAAAGTACCGCTGGGATGCAGAGTTGCCTCATTTTACCGGCAAATTCAACTCCCAGGCTTTATTTAACTTTTTGAGGAGCATATGATACCAGCGCTAGCGGAAGGGACGAGGCATAAATGCCCTTGAGTTCTAAATAAATCAAGTTGAAGCACAAAACAGCGTTGTCACAGTCGTAAAAGTTGTACGTTAATTGTGTACGCAGTAATTGTTTCAAATGTTTGTGTGTACTACATCTGTGATAAGATAAGATTGTAGGAGTGAACGAGAGAATGTTGGTAAGAAAGTACATACTAACATATTCATCTAAACACTAAAATTCGATGCTTGCTGAAGCTAGTTACCCACATCACTGTACTTACATGTGTAGTCACTGGGATACGAGGGCTGTTTTTTCTCCAACTTATGATGAGCTATAAACAAGGCAAAGTTACACAACAATTTTATCACCAAAAGTACTGCAGGGTCTTGCTTATTTCTCTACATAATCGCAAAACGGAAACAGCCCGATTACCTGAGGTACGAGTAATCGGGCTGTATCCGTTTTGCGATTATGTAGAGAAATAAGTAAGACCCTGCAGTACTTTTGGTGATAAAAACGTTTTGTAAATTTGCCTTGTTTATAGCACATCATGGGTTTAAAAAAAGCCCTCGTATTTTCTTCTTGTGATAAGGCGGCCTACATTGATGACTC
The DNA here is from genome assembly GCA_006783055.1 of Trinorchestia longiramus. NCBI lineage: Eukaryota > Metazoa > Arthropoda > Malacostraca > Amphipoda > Talitridae > Trinorchestia > Trinorchestia longiramus. Next base: position 25,432 of record VCRD01005512.1, read on the forward strand.
CGCTGCTTCACACTAGTTCTAGCGAGATAATCTAGTGATGCATTCGTGCTGTGAAACATGCCGTTATTTATGGTGATGTTTAGTGCACGCAGTCACTATTATTTCTCTCGTAAATCCTATCATTTACTGTTCAGGAACATGAACGTATGATACTTGACCTACCTGTGTCGCGTACGCGTACATGTCCCCCTAATTATTGAGGTGCGCTGTCTACATTATTTACGTGCGAGCGTACCGCTGCTGTCACACTTGGCAGCTGCGTGCTGCCTCGAGGAATAAATCATGCAGAACTACAGGATGTCCTGAGAATGTGCCCTATTTTTGTAACTATTATTTATATACTTTCTTCTTTAAGTGTTTTTTGTATATAGGTTTAATTGAAGAACGTTAATCATTAAGAATTGTTACACCAGATGCTAGAATAATGAACGTGTGAGTAGTAAGCATTCAGAGAATGAGTCCACATTTTGGGGCGTGCTGTATGCTGTTAGTGAGAGCAGTGTGCAGTAATGAACATAATACTGTAGGAGAGTATTTCACCATATGTTGTGATTTGTAGGCATTTCTAATGCACTAGAATAACTATATATTTTCAGAGAATTGGCCAGCTGTAGTGGGCTGTGTCAGCCAAAACACCATAATTGTGGCCTTTTTATGTGCACAAGAAATTTTTTTTGAGTTTTGATCTTGTTTCTCCCTAGGAGGTGCGCTGGTAGGGATTATTTTCACGCGTATCCCATTTAACTTAGATGTACGAGATACGTAACTAGATTTCAGTATTCCGGATGTGACTTTCCTAGCGTTAAAATTCTGGTCATTGATTATTTTCCAGCTTGGTGTGCCTGCATGCGTGGCTGTTAACACTTTTGATACCCTTGAGGTAATATGTCCCAAACAAACTTTAAAAATCATTCCTTTAGTCCCATATTCTAAATGTTTCGTTCAAAATTACGGCAAAATTACATAGCGATTAACAAAGATAAGTGGTAATTTACGCAATATTTTGATCAGTATGAAAATAATTTGGTCGTGAACGGGTTAAGCGATCAAGCTTGCAAGCATCACTGTGTGCGGCTCCGACAAAGAGTTCTCTGAGGTGCCCCGATTTCGCTCCTTTCTTCAAACGAACGTTCCGCATCATAAAACAAGATGAATGCCCCTCATGTCCAGATGCAGCCGCTCTCTTGTTTCAATTCAAAGATCCAACTGTTCTCGCCATCCATCAAACCTGTCATTGCTTCACTACGCACATCTGTAACCTGTATTAGGTGTCAATAAACCTACCATCGCTTCACTAAGCACATCTGTAACCTGTATTGGGTGTCAATGTGTGAATTTGAGATGTTGATGTGGGGTTGTGAAGTATCATTAATGGCTGCTGCGTACGCCCCATGCATGCCGTATCTCCTTCATCACGCGATTTCTGCATTTTTTATCGTGTTATTTTTGTGGCACCTTGATAAGCAAGTGTCAATTTCTTTGTATGTCTTTCTATTTTCAGTCTCAAAATTGGCTTCACGGCATTCATGTTTTAGAATTGTGTCTGTCTCTTTGCTAAATAAAAGTAATGTTATTTAAATGAACACGGCCATTACGAGGGCAGAGAATTATATTTTGTAAAATGCAAAATAATACAAGAAAATGAAAAAGTCTACTTTTTCATTAATCACTAACTTCCCTCCAACTATGTTTCAGTCAACAATTGTTTTATAGTCTTCCTCTGAACTCGTAGAGGCTTATAAAATAATGCTGTGTAATGCTGCAGAGAATTATTTATATCTCGAATTAATTAATTCGCCTTTATTATGATGCACTGCGACTCCGTGCAGAATTTAATTCATTTTTAAGGTATTTTCGTTTATAATGAGACTCTTGATGCTTGATTTTTCTCAGCAGGAAATGAGATTTTAGGCAGTGCTATACTTTCTTGATAAGAGCCTCTATACGACGGATTACAAAATGCTAGTCTATGTACCACTAATTCCTATATTATGGGGCCTCTGTACCAATAACCCTTATAATATAGGGATTCAGTACCATACTAATATTATGGGGGTCTCTGTTGCACTGTTACCGATATTAGATAGGACTCTAATAACTATATTTTTGCATTATTGTGCTTTGAAAAATTATTCTTATACTTCAATTCAATTATGCCGATCAGTGTTGCGGGGTAAAGACGATATCAACGCACCACAATCACACCAAGGTTCTCACGTTGCAAGAATGCTATTATAATCAAGTAAGAAAGGTAGTTCCAAGCGTCGACACAATACTACCAACTTATGTTTCAATTCACGATGTAATTCCCTTGATTCCAGAAGCTCCTAAATCTAAAGATTCTTATTCAACGCTCGAGAAAATCGTCTTGGCACCTCGTTTCTGACCCGTCAAAGAAACGAAACTTTTCCACACCCACCAGACAACAAGTGAATTTTTCTATGCAACGACTAATTACTGGAAGTTTTCCTCAGCATTACTTCTGTTAGTGATACTGATCACGGAAGACCGTTGTCAATGTTCAACTGTATAATTATTACAACTTCTCTGTCATGACATGCCTCCTATTCTCTGTATTCTAATAGCGCTGTTCGGAAGGGTAACTCGTCAGTCCCTGTTCTGAAGTACAGTGCTTCTCATCGTGTGGGTTGTGCACCGTTTGTACTGTGTCGGGACTTGGCAGTATACCGCCATAGTGTTGTGGCCTGCACAGTTTCAACACCATTGTATAAGAGCTTTGGTGTGATCCAGTGATGGTTGTTGCTGAGCTGCTGAGTGCGTGTTTATTGACACGTAGGACACAGTCCGCAGTATCAAGACTCTTAATTCGCTGTAGAACATCAGGAAGGCGAACAATAATCGAAAAGAACAAATCGAATTACTATCGTACCTAGTTTCTCATTTACTGTTTATGAAATTCCAAGTCTGCTTCTAGAGTTCTGCTAAGTTAGCTAAGTCTAATTGTATTTACTGCAACGCCAGCGAACTAATGCTAATGGACTTTAATAAGGAGAGACATTGCGCTCTGTCTCACTACTTCTCTTGCTCAGTTAATGCAAGTTGTGGGAGGACGGAGTTACGGAGCAGAATTGTAGTCTGTACTGCAAAATTAGTGCATAAACTGCGCTGGTGCACGCAATGCGTTCGTTAAAACGTAGTATTTCTGTCTCTAGAGTTTAACCCGTTCATAGTTTTCCACGTCAATTGACATGATTTTTTTTAACTACCACTGGTTTTTCACGTCAATTGACGATTTTCAAATAACTTTTCTGCGTGCTAAAATGTTGTTTTAGCGTTGTTTTAAATGTTGTTTCCTTGTTTCTTGGGTGTTGCTTGGGGAAAACATTTTTTCTGATTTTTCGTAACCACAGAAAGTACACTATATTTATATTAATGTGACCACGGACGGGTTAACCAGATGTAATCCTCGTTGTTCAGGTGTTACCAACGTAAATTTGGTAAATCGAAAAAGATTATCAAAATGTACATAAAAAATAAACATAAGTTTATTACTTATGTAAATAAGTTCGTTCACAGTTCGAGCTTTCAAAACTAAGGCTAAAATAATTGAATACTTCAGTTATTTAACTGGAAATTACCAGCTAACGGATAGGTGATGCCTCTAATTTTCATGGTGGCTGCCCATAGGTGTAAGAGACGCAGTCAGCCGTGCGTAGCCTGCTGTGTTTGCCACCATGTTTTGGACTCTCTACTTTGCTGTAAGATGTCGGTTGCTTTGAATTTATTAATGTTGATACAGGGCGTAAGAGTACGCAATTCAGTCAATTCATTGGCTGTTATGTATTTTGTTTTAAAGGTGTTTGTTGAGCTATAATTATAATTTGTACAGTTCTTGTCGTTACTATGCCACGCTCAATCTTTATTCCGATAATTTTTGTCCACGAATTTTCAGCATCGATTTTTGATTAACTTCTGTGATTGATTTCTTTTCCAGAATACCATTTTCCTTCACTCCCTTATGTTAGAGTTTAGACCTTGATATAATATAAACCCTTGCAGGATTTGTTTTGTTTTATTTTGCATTGAAAGAACCAGGATACGCTGTGTTCCGTGATCGCGTCTACCTCTCAATATTACGCTTATTAACTTGACGTTCAATTTCATTGTTAACGTTATTGGCTCATCTCGGAGGCGCACACGACTTTAACGTCTAATGAACGTTGAACTTTGTTATGGGTTAAATTTGTTCGTCTCGAGGAGGACTACGACTATAACGGATAGTGAACGTTACACTTCTAAATAAATTGCATATTTTATTTGTTCATTTCGAGGAGGACCACAACTTCAGATCAGTTTTGTGACTTGAGAAGAGGCAAGCATGACTGTAACATACACACACCACGTGGCGTCCAGTAAAGGCTTCGGCTGCTTCTGGAAGTTGCTATTCAGGTGGGTGCCTTCTTCCCCCTCAGCTATTATTCCAGTAGAACAGAATGTGGCTGCAAGAACGAGGCGTTTGGTCCATTCTTGGACTGCTACCCAAGTCCCATGCCCTAAATGAGTAAATGATTCTTGTCTGGTAATCGTGCCGAGAATCTACTTTTGGCTCATCACTATTAAATTTTTGATGTGTACCAACATGTAGATCATAACTTTATTTTTTATTGTGTACCAACAATTAGATCATAACTGTTGAATTTTTAGTGTGTACCAACATTTAGATTATAACTGTTGATTTGTTGGTGTGTACCAACATTTAGATTATAACTGTTGATTTTTGGTGTGTACCAACTTGAAAGGATTACTGCGTCCTTATTTGGGGGCTGCCTCTGGACAAAACGTTTGACTTAATATGGTCGTGAAGTTTTCCTAAATGCTTATTGATTACATTTTTTCCAGGGCTTAGATGTTTACATATATTATTTGGATTTTTATGTGTTAAATATTTGTACAGAAAGGTAGCTATATATGCTATTCAGGTGAGTTCCCATTAGTTCGTACGTTACGTAAACAGACATTAATTACTTTTAGGCTTCCAACTAGTGGTTATCAATTTATTTTTAGTGTTTAATTTTGTTTTAAGAGCATCTCTGTTGATTTCTTTATTTGTGTGCTGATTTATTAATTAAAAGGGAAGAATTTTTATTCTCATCGACTTCATGACGATAGTTTGGAGGCATGGCGAGGACTGCAGGATTAAAATGGCAGGTCAAGCAGGAGTACATGCATGAAGCTTGCGTGCGGGAGACGATCAGCTGTCAGATATATTGAGTCTCGGCTAGAGTGACTAGCCGAATGTTGATTATCCGGGCCATAACTATCCAGTCATTAATTATCCGGGCCATAACTATCCAGTCATTAATTATCCGGGCCATAACTATCCATCCAGTCATTAGTTATCCGGGCCATAACAATCCAGTCAATTTTCCGGGCTATAACAATCCAGTCATTAATTATATGGGCCATAACTATCCAGTCATTATTTATCCTGGCCATAACAATCCAGACAATTATCTGGGCCTGAAACACTAAGACATTAATTACCTAGGTATTAATTATCAGGGCCTGGAATGTCCAGGCATTAATTGTTGGCGCAGGAAAAATCCGGTCGTTGATTATCCGGTCCTTAACCATCCGGGATTCAATTATGAGGGCCTCAATTATCCAGGCCCTAACTATCTGGACCTAATTATTCAAGACTTAATTAAACTATCCTCGTCTTGACTTTTCGGGCCTTAATTATCTGAGTTGTATATTTCCGATATTTGAGTATCCTGGCATTGACTGTTTGGTGTAGAACGGTCGTGACTTCAAATATTTGCACATATTTTGGATGAGCAAAGTTAAGAGGAGCCGAGCTGGAAAGTTTGTCTTTGAAAAACTGTCACTTCCAAGACGCACAACACCTGGCTGTCTGTTTTTGATCACGCTGTTAGGAAATTATGTAAAATAAAAGGAATTTTAGAGTACGAAGTACGAATTGTTCCGGATGAAGTGTTAAATTTACAGATAAATAAATAGGCATTTCTTCTGGCTCTTCATTTCCAGGCGCTGCTTTGTGCTTTGTAGCTGTGATCCGTGATGATGTAACTCACAAATACGCCAGAAATATACCACATCCAACGCTCCTCTGGTGTATGACGCTATAAAAAAATAGACTATCTCATACTCCCAACACTCTACTGTTGTACAGCGCTGAGGAATAAATCTTGCAACGTTTAACATACTGTACCTGTAGTGTTGTGCAGTCTTGCATTAAAATGACGGGACCTCAGAATGCTTTCACGAGGCAACTTTCTCTAGGCAAGGACAGTTGCGCAAACGACTGAAGCTGCATTGAAGACACGGCTGGATTGTGACTCAAATCGTGCCCTGCTGTCCAGATCTTTCCAGATAAAAGCCGGCTGTGTGCTGCCGTCCATCCGGCCGCGTCCTGTGGACTTGGTCTGATTTTCTCCTTTCTTTTCGCAAGAAAGAATTGTTAGGCACGGTGCTTTCATGCTGCGTTCACTCGTTGCAGTTCCGGGAGTCTTAATATATTTTTAGCTATATTCCGACGCTTTTAAGTGCGCTGTAAACGTAATGCCTTCTTAATGTGAAGGTTCTCAAAGAATTTTCCAATTTTCCGAGTTTGTTCTGGATTAGATGGATAATTTTTCTTACTTCACTTGATGATAATACAAATTAACGACAGCTAGACATCTTATCGGAAGACTTGATATATTCTGGAGTTCTTTCAGTCTCCGACCAGTAAAGTTAGCAGCCATGGTTGTAGAAATCGACGCCGAAGCAGAGTTTTCGAGTTAGGGATGCCTTATTTTTTGCTTACTTTTCTTCTTTCTGGTTGGGGAGGTAGTCGATTTGTTAACCTTCTGTTTGAGTACGTGCCTTCAGGTTTTCTTCCCACTTCGTCTTTTCGTCTCTTCGCTTATTCACAGTCAGAGACTCAGATGTGGTACTCAGACGCTTCTTTTGGAATGCCTGAGTACTATTTGTGGGTCTCACATCTCTATTTACAAAATTTGTGGCTTCTGAGACCCGTATGTGGTACTCAAACGTGTGACTGATAACAGTACGCTTAACACGTCTCGAGACACACACATGTGTGTGTCCTTCCTGCGTGTTGTGTGTGTCCTTCCTGCCTGTTGTGTGTGTCCTTCCTGCCTGTTGTGTGTGTCCTTCCTGCCTGTTGTGTGTGTCCCTCCTGCCTGTTGTGTGTGTGTCTCCTGCCTGTTGTGTGTGTCTCCTGCCTGTTGTGTCTCTCCTTGTCAGCTTATCCTTGGTGGTCTACGTTTGTTGGGATCCTACCATAGAGTCAACAGAACCAACAGAAACAATTCACCATCTATTAGAGCTTATACTTGTAGGTTTATTCTTAAAAACTCTCATTGTTTTCCTTTCTCTGTTTTGTTCAGACAAGACTTACGTAATATTTTCCGTGTTTGATTTGCATTTACTCTTTACTTTTCTTGTTTACTTCCCTCCTTTACTTCCCTCCTTTACTTCTCTTCTTTACTTCCCTCCTTTACTTCTCTTCTTTACTTCCCTCCTTTACTTCTCTTCTCTAGTTCCTACCTTTACTTCCCTCCTTTACTCTCTTGCGATGATAGGATCACTGCTTTCGTTAGTATTTCTGTTCAGTTCTTATGTTGGTGAGACTTCGTATAATCTTATGATGAATAAACATCAGATATGGTGAATAACCATGGGATCCGTGAATAATTATAAGATATATTAAAAAATCATCAAATACAATGAACAATCGTAAGATATATTGAGTTATCGTAAATATACTGGATAATAACGAGATGTATTAAATAATCATCAGATACGAGGAACAATCATAAGATGAATAACATATTCTTCACTGTTAGTGAATATTTACAAGGTTGCACAAATGTTTTCAGAACGAGAATCCGTACTCAGGAACAAGAATTAGCAGCTGACTAACATGAACAAGAGAACTGCGTTCGCGTGTTCTTTGTTCTGCTTGGTTAACTGCACTCACTCACGCTCAGATAGTGGGGCATTAATAGTCTACTAAGCCAATTAGCAGATGGGACTAGCGTGATAGTTCGCACGCCTAGCATCAGTGGAGGTAGGCATGCTTATTGTGCTAGTCAGCGGTGCTTCATATCCTGCTAATGCTCATCCTCTTCCTGCTTAATTAGCAAAGTCCAGATGAATCGAGTCCTCCATTACTCAGTTTAATTTTATTTTTGCTGCTCAATTATGAACTCATAGCGCGACCACGTGCAGCTCACAGCACGACCACGTGCAGTTCACAGCACGACCACGTGCAACTCACAGCACGACCACGTGCAGCTCACAGCACGACCACGTGCAGCTCACAGCACGACCACGTGCAACTCACAGCACGACCACGTGCAACTCACAGCACGACCACGTGCAGTTCACAGCACGACCACGTGCAACTCACAGCACGACCACGTGCAGCTCACAGCACGTTCATCATGGCGCTGCAAATGAGCTGAAACAATGCAGCTACATCACGAGCTCACGTGTGGTGTGTGGAGGTAGAGGGGCGTGTGGCAGAGACTCCTTGTGATGCCACACCTCGCCTAGTTGTGGCATGTGGCAGAGACTCCTTGTGATGCAACACCTCGCCTAGTTGTGGCGTGTGGCAGAGGCTCCTTGTGATGCCACACCTCGCCTAG
>VCRD01005514.1:0-17641 GCA_006783055.1 Trinorchestia longiramus
CTGGTCCTAAATGTGTTGTGTCAGTGTGTGTGCTGGTCCTCAATGTGTTGTGTGAGTGTGTGTGTGCTGGTCCTAAATGTGTTGTGTCAGTGTGTGTGCTGGTCCTAAATGTGTTGTGTCAGTGTGTGTGCTGGTTCTAAATACGTGAAATAAAAATTGAACATTCTTGTCCACAAGCAGTTGAGAACGAGAGCAAATATAAACGATCTTATTTCTGAGATGAATAAAACACACAGACATTCATGCGAGGGTACGCAAGCACTTGTTTCACTTGATTAATGTTGTTAATTATCTGAACGGGAGAATAAAATTTTATATCAATAGTAATTAGATACATATATTCAGAAATGTATCATCAAATAACTATTTCCTTTTTCAGGCAGGGGATTTCCGCTTTCATTTTCAACTTTTTGATTAGTTTTCCACTAAGTTAACTAAATAAATATATATTCAGATACGATTATTACAGACACACAGATAGAGAGATGGAAAGACATAGAGACAGAGACAGCGATACACTGTCTATTATACGAGTATATATACATAGAATGTATATGTAGTTTATGTTATTATATAGTTCTTATTATTATGGGGTTATGTGTGATTTTATAGTTATATGATATTATATGGGTACATATTATTATATGAGCATTTTTTGTAATATAGTTACACGTTATTATAAGGTTACATGCTGTTCGAGTTATTATTTAAGTCAAAACAAAAACACGTCTAAGAAATTCAAGAAATTGTGATGAGGTGCCCCGCTCTCTAAGATGCATCGGACGCCATGTCGTCCAGAAACAACACTACTGCCGTGCTGCTTAATACTTTGTAATAATACTTAATATTATACTTTGCGTTCACATCAACCGTGAGCCTGCCTTGTTGCGACTGCCACAAGCAGACAAACAACTTCGAAGTTGTGTTGTTATCACGACACAACTTTGTGGTTTATTAGTTAAGTGTGCAAACTTTATACAAGCTAATGTTCGTTCATTTATTTGGGATAATACTTTTATTTATTTGAACAGATATAGTTAGATAATTTTTCTTAGAACATGTTCTCAAAATCAAGCACTTGAACAATTTATAACTACTTTGTAATAAAGAATTTTCTCTTTATTTGGCCGTGTGTTCACTGAACATAAGGCTGTAGAAACGTGTTCTGATCTGTAATGTTACAGAGGTATCGCAGCGACAGGACTGAGCATCCTTTTCCTTCTGGAAAACTGCTTCAATCAAAACCTACCCTACTGATCTCAAATAAAAATGTAAAAATCATAACTTAAGGGGTTTATGTTACCTAAATCATTCATAATATTAGAAAAAATGAATTAAGCGGTTGATTTTCCCAAACATATTGTGAATTAAAAAAGAAGGAAAAAATTATACAAGTATGTTTTTCTCAGCATGCCTGTAGGTCTACTTCAGTAATTAGGTCTATGTTTTTAATAGTAATGCACTCCTGTTTTGATCATTTTCACATGTAATTACGATAATGGAATAAGTAAAAAACTTTAATAAGAACTTGTCATCAATACATACTCTAGAAAATATATATCTATTTTTTTAAATAGCTTAAAAACTAGAAACAAGTGTTGTAAATACTTGAAAAAATATTATTGTCGATTTCTTTGGAACTTCTTTCGCCATTCACTGAAGTCTGATAATACACTTCATGGAGCTAAGAATTTTATTGATATTCTGTTCGATATGAACAAATTTACGTTGTATCGAGAAAAATAAAATAATGAAACTGCCATCAGTTCAGACTGTTCTTTACAGAGCACTCATGTCAAAAATGCTCGACCGCTGCAATTAATCCGCTTTTGAAAAGTTTCCACCAAAAATATTTGAAACCATTTCATGATGAAAAATCTGCATAACCTGTTGACTTTATTCGGTCGGTTAGAAATGCGTGTAATGAGAAGATGTAAAGCAATGGCGTGTCAGCGTTGTTTTCTATTGAAGGCAAAACAAAAAGAAATTCTTTTTAAATGTCGAGTTTCACGCCCACGTTTTTATCGAGATCGTCCCTTCAATAATGCAGGAGAGGCAGCGCAGTGCTCGAGGATTTCAGCTGCTGGGTTTACGTATTTATTTTAGGAGGAGGTTTATTAAATCCCATAGCATTATTATTGTGGCTTCACTGTGTATGCTTTAGCTGCATAGTATTAATAAATAATCGTGTTAAATTAATCAAATTCCATAATATTATTCACTTTGGCTTGGCTGTGCGTGCTTTAATCGCACAACATTATTAATTTATTGTATGCTGTTGGTCTGTGGTTTGGCTATTGGACGTTTTAATAGCGTGATTTTTTTTTATGTTTTCACTAATAGGTTTCGGTAAAGACGAAATAATTATTTTTCAAGTACATTAATAATGCTGAATTTTTAAACTCGTAGTTATGCAGTAGAATTGTTTTTAATATTATCAATAATTCTGATTGCAATTGTTGAAAAAGTATTATTATTGCATTATTTCTAAATAGTTAGCATAAATTGGCAATAACAACTTTTGTTGCTATCTTTAAATGTATTCTCCAAATTTCAGGTTAGGTTAAAAGAATATTAAGTTTCAGACAGAAACAAAATAAAGCAATCAATGGAACAAAGTTGAAGGCTCACCTCCAAAATCAAGTTTTCGGAATCATTTACAACAAATGTCTGATTCAATTATTATTGGAAATAGAATTAATCCAAACAAAGTTCAATGTATAATTCTGTGTTCATTGTTTTCATCATCAGGCATACATGTATTAATGTAACGAGTGACCGTTGATAAAACACTACTGACTTGCATGCTTGACTTCATTAACGTGTTCATAACGACTAAAATGTGTATAAATCTAGTGATAATAAATTGCTTGACTTTTCTTCATGGATACTTGCCTTGAGGAAAATATAAGGTACAAACTAGGCGTTCATGCTAAATAACAGCTTCAATCATACTAATTTTGGATCACAATTTGAGAATGAAATGTTCTTAGATGTGTTTTAGAGTGACTTTGTTCCCATGTTATTTTGCTTGTTGGTAGTGGTTTGTTCGTTAAAATAATATTTTCTATGATTTATGGTGCTTGTATCACTAATATTGCTTTTAAATTTTGTTGTACGCACAAACAAAGCGAATTTTTTATGACATTGTATAAAAAATTCATTACTTGTCCGGATTTCCGTCCAGATACAACGACAACAACTTGTATTCCCTTTCAAAATAGCTGACTAAATGTTATTCTTGGAAAAAACAAAAGACATTTTCATTGAATGAAATTTTTTTGTTTTCATTACAGAGATATTCGCTAAAAGTTTAGTGGTCATCAAATATTATTGCTAGTGCGTTGTTATCGCAGCAAAAAGCCGACCCGATATCTTAACTTTTTCATATTCCATTACTCAAGCATCATATTGCAATTAGTTCAAAATCGAAAATTAATAATATATTTTAGTTCAATTTTCCTAAATAATTACTGACATTAAGGATTATTACTAACATCTGAGGCCTCATATTTGTTCCATATCTATAGAAGCAGACTGGATTTTTTTGCCCGAAATGTTAGCTTCTGCAGTCGCTTCGTCTCATGGGCAGTGAAATGTATAAGAGTTAAATAATGTTCAAAACATGTACATCCTTATTTGGTAAACTTAACTAATACGTAGTGTAGCTAAGATTTTACCTGGACTAGTTTTACATTTCAGGGAAACGAACTCGTGCTTTCAGATGATGCTACATTCATAATGGCAGTTTGCGCCGGCCTGTACGCCAGGGGAGACTATGAGCCTGTTTACTGTATCTTCGACACGCAGGCTGCACACATTTATTGCATAGCAGTGACCATAAATCCGTGATGTTCTTGTAAACATTCTCACGTGAACAAAATGTACAGAGTGCAGCGGCAACATAACTTCTTTTTTTCAAAGCAGAACGCATATAAAAAAAGGAAGTTATGTTGCCGCACCATGGAGAGGATGTGCGTGTTTCGCACGAAACTTTTCAGTGTTTGACACGTTCCTAAAATTATCATTTCCCTTATTTAATATGCACGTGGAAATAAATTTAATATATTTACGTAGGACAGCATTTTGATAGGAAATTATAAATTCATTTGCATATGACAAAAGGGAGCATTTTGCTCCTATGTAAGAGAAAAAAATTCTCTATGATGAATATGAGCGCTGAGAATTTTCCAGAGCTCGGGAAACAGAGCTACTCATTTATAAATGTCTCTCAATAGAATTCAGTAGCGTTTTCATTTATGGAGAAACAAATGTTCATTATACAGTATATGATTGTTCTAAAAATATACTTGGGTATATTTCACGTGAGCATGAAGGGCTGCATAACGATTGAATGTATATATAGTACTTGCATATATTCATATATAATTAACAGTTACAACAACTTTGAGTAGATTTACGTCTGATAACTTTTGAGAGACCAGTATTGTGTAAGAGAGAGGGGAGGGAGGGATTGTGTAAGAGAGAGGGGAGGGAGGGATTGTGTAAGAGAGAGGGGAGGGAGGGATTGTGTAAGAGAGATTGTGAAGAAAGGATGGTGTAAGAGAGGAGGAGTTCGAAGGAAGGATGAAGGTAAGGTCAGTGTGAGGGCAGGAAGGTCAGGGAGTAGACAAATTCGAGAGAAAGAAAGGAAATAAAATGGTAGAAGAAATGAAAAGGAAGGAGAAAGGGACAATCTTGTGGACCTGCAGATTTTTTTATTCCTCATTGCAAGTTACCCTGAGTTAGACAATTACAGCCGAAAAATAGAACCACGTGCAATGGCAAAGTGCTTAATAAATTCTACAATATATTTAGAGTACAGCATGAATCTAACTTTTTGTCTGTTGTATGCTTATTTAAAGGACCAGGTCTTGAGGTACTGCATGAATGACTGCAAAATTTTCCCTCAAAAAATGATATGTGAGTTTCTAATTGCGAGTAGAAGTCCGTCTCCTAAGTAATATTATAATTGCTTGTACATTACACACAAGCTTAAGATGCATTTTTTGTTCCTTCAGAAGGAGCGTGCAGACAGAGCTTCTGTACCATGCGTTACATGTGGTATGAAAAATTTATTTAGGTGGAAGAAAAAATTTTTTGAAAAAAATTTAAATTTTGTTTGAGTTACATACTTAGCGTATTCCTTCATTCATTCAAGTAACTGACCATGAATCAACTTAAACAAAAATTGTTGATAGAAATTTGTGCTCATCTGTGCAAAGTTGTACAGCTGCTCACCCTGGAGCGGCCTTGCTCAGCGTTACTGCCAGCATAAGCTTCCTGTTGTTATGCGAGCCAAAGTTAGAGTTTACTGGAAACATTTGCCAGTGTTTTGGAAGATCCAAACTTGAATGTTGGCCTAGAAAATTCGTGGGTCTGAGCAAACGCAATGAGCTTGTCTTTTTATCTGCACCCTAAAATATCTGGCCGGAATCAACTTGTCTGACGGTAACTTGGACTCTACGATCTGCTTGCCAGGAGTATGTCTCGGCTTACCAGCATATAAAAAGTAAACGGTCGTAAACGAAGAAGTAAATAAAGAGAGATGGACCCGCTGACTGTATGTAGACCTAAGCCGACAAAGTGCTGCTGTTGGAAGTATGCGCATATTTTTGCATCTTATGAGGAAGCTTGGGTTACGCTCAACGAATTTTTACATGCAAGATTGCTCTAATTTTAATCTAGAACAATTTACAACAGACAATCGTAACTAAGTGGTTAAATTTTCCCCAATTATTTATAAAGTGGTGGGTTAGTTTATTGCTCAATAAACCTCTTCAGCGGTAATTTTCCAGTCAATCGCTGTAGGTAGCATCGCTGCAGGATCATCGCTTATGTTCTACCTCTCTTTATGCTAGGGCACAAAACTCAACCTCAGACGCTACCTCACAAGTGTAATCACCACAATCCTGCAACCATTTATTCCTACTACAACCAAAACGTACGTTGAATTCCTTGTGATTATTTAGGAATCAAAGATAATCAGTCACTCGAACAGGACATTCGATATTTGAACACCTCACCTACAGAGTTGTTGAAATGTTTTTAGATTTCAACTTCTACTACAAGCATTGATAATCATGGTGTTGGGTCCATTCAAATTCATGCTCCTTGATGCATTGACATTTTCCACAGTAATTTATTATAGTTCACAGGGTCTTTTTTATCTCATCCTTTGTAAATAACTAACCTGTTCGATTGCAGATTGCTGGAAAAGCCAAAAAAATGCTGGTAATAGTTTTCATATACACTGATTCGTCCATTCAAATTCAGTGAACGTTTTTTACATTGTGTTTTCATTTACAAAAGGTGAGGGGAAAACTAAGTGAAAACCGGACGAAGAATTAAATTTACTGAATCCGCATAGCCTCCTGGTTTTCTCATCTTCCGCAAGTGACCTCTCCGGCGCTTGTAGCAGTCGCATAGAATGTGAGTCTGTGAGGAGTGACTTCATGTGTTTTAAAATGAGGAAGTGTAGCTTTGACGAGTCGGGTTGTGCTTTTTTTCGTCGTGTTTGCTCAGATAAGAAAACATGGGCAGAACGCAACGTCTTCAAGGAGTGGCTTCAAGATCTCGTCCTGCAGGCTCCCAAGAATCTACGATTGAGGTAAGTAAACAGTTGCTGATTTCAGGAAACTTTGATTCAGAATTACGTTTGCAGGGTCTGTGATTGCATTAACATTATTTTTCTGTCCTAAAAGTTGCAGTTTTTAAACATAACTTGCATTTGTTACTATGAATTTTAAGATTTCGTTTTACTTGAGCTGCAAACTAGTTCAACTTGCCGCTATGGTGCAGCCACAGTATTGAACCTTGCCTATAAAGTGAAAAGTTTTACTCTTATCGTTCTCCGCATGCTACCACTGCACGGAACTTGTAAACATCAATGTTATCATTCTCCTTTGATATTTCTGACAGTGCCGATACTGTGAAATTTTTCTTATGCATAGAACAGCAGCTGGTGTGGAGATGTGCTCAGTGTTGCAACCAACCTAACCTTACATTTCTGTGAGACTTTGTGTGATATCGTCAAGATAAAAATATCAATACTGACCTCTTACATTGGGTTTGTGCGTTTGTTGTCGGTGAATTGATTTATTTCAAGTGAAATATTCTTGAAGAATTGGTTGAGATATGAAGCAGATAATGTGTATCGCTACGACAACCAAGAAATTTCCCAAAAAACTGCTTAACCAGAGGCTGTGCACTTCCATCGGTGAGATACTAACCTAAGTTACGTATTATTTTCTTTGATAACGGAGAAAAATTGAAAATAATTTCGATGAGTTCTTTCTTTTTGATTTTTAGTACTGAATTGAAGAGCAATATTGTTATACAGGCTCATTGTATTTTAGATTATGGAAAATAAATCCTGACAAAATTAAGACAATTTTAACTTTTCTTGGTGCTACAACTTTTCTTGTGATTATTAACACGTTTGTTGCGATGCGACCCACCGGTGGGTCACTTAGGTTAGGTTCTGTAATTTTTTCAGATCCTTCTAGTGACTATGCGTACAAAGTGAAGTTTTACACCAATCAGGCAATCGCAACAGACGTGTTAACACGTTGACTCCGATTGCCTGATTGATGTAAAACTTCGCTTTGTACGCATAGTCACTAGAAGGATCTGAAAAAATTACAGAACCTAACCTAAGTGGTACACATACGTACCACTTCGGAGTCAACGTGTTAAAGTTCGAGTTCAGCCAAAGTTAGGTTAGAACATTTAGATTCAAGTCAGCTTTAAATTTACTCTAATGAGGTTATTTTAACTCTGAATCCTAGCAGCCTACGTAAGCTTAATTTATCTTTATTGTTGTGCAGTCTTTGAGTTTTTAATTAAGATCTCAATAACTTAGGACTGGCTAGTCTTTATTATACAGCGAAGAAGCTTCATTTACATCCGTCACTCAACTCACTTGCCCGTGTGTACTCAACTAATAATTATATTCTTTTATACCTGATTTAATGAAGTTCAAATACGATAGCTCGTCTATGTGGCTGAGATTACTTGATGGTTTGCATTTCACATTAAAGTTCTTAGAATTGATGTAATGTTGCAGTACTTGGAATATACGTCATATTATAGTACTTGGAATCTACGTCATATTACAGTACTTGGAATCTACGTCATATTACAGTACTTGGAATTTACGTCATATTACAGTACTTGGAATCTACGTCATATTATAGTACTAGGAATCTACGTCATATTACAGTACTAGGAATCTACGTCATATTACAGTACTTGGAATCTACGTCATATTACAGTACTTGGAATCTACGTCATATTACACTACTTGGAATCTACGTCATATTACAGTACTTGGAATCTACGTCATATTACAGTACTTGGAATCTACGTCATATTACAGTACTTAGAATCGAGGTAATGTTGCAGTATTTGGAATCTATGTCATATTACAGTGCTTGGAATTGAGGCAATTCCACAATACTTAGACTCGAGGTAATATTACTGTACTTGGAATTGAGACAATATTGCAGCACCTGGACTCGAGGTAATGATAAGCTGCCCCCTAATTAACAAGGAGCACAGAGGGGATGCAGGCAGCACCAGTAGGCAAGGAGCATCAACATCACAAGAACAATGACAGCGACGCACGAGAAGTGGACGCTGGAAGCCTGTGTTCTTGCAAACTTTCTTGGAACTCAGAATAATTTGCGCTTAAAATTATGCCCAGGCTTTACAATTACTGAGAACAATTAGCTTTTACTCATAGCAATATTTGATGTATCCTTTGGCTTTAAAATATTCGGAAAATGTGTTTTTAACGCATAAGCCGTTTTATACGTAAATAACCGTTTCACGCATAGGTGGAATTTTTATTCGCACTCGCGCACTGTGTATTGATCAATGATTGCAGGAATATGTTGTGGGTTTATTTGTTAGGCGCTGTATTTATTTTGCCTTCTACTGCGTACTTTTTCGCGTGGTGGCCAGTATACTCTGTACATGACACGCGTGTCCGCGATTGTTAGTTTCTTCTTCTTTATGACACTGTCTCCTCGAGATGCTCCCTCTGCTGCTTTTGTTAGTTAGCCGTGCTATTTGAGGCGCTGAAATTTTGCGCTCGTGCCATCATGATCGTCTTATTTGGACAAAAATGAAAATTATTAGTAATTATTAATGTATACGGTTGATATAATGCATTGCGCGGGTGCCTTGCTTGGGATATTGATTGGCAAAACACAACAAAAAATTAACGTTAGTTCAATTAACGTTAGTTCAATTAACGTTATGCGTCAGATAATTAATAATCAGTTTGAATAAAGAAATGATTTTTATTTCTAGGCTCGTAAAGCCCAAACAGTTAGATTAGGTCTAGAGACTTGCAGCATCTGTTGTGTGTGTAATTGTTACGTGTACCACGGTTCTCATTCGTCTGCCCCGGTCATCCCCATGAAATCGTAAAGTTTAGTAACTTCATTCATACTGTCATGACTTCTATGCTGTCTGAAGTCTATGACAAAGACTTCTCGATCTGATATTCTTTATTCATATATAAGCACAACTAAAATCACTTTCACTCCTGGGAAATTCCCCATTTCCTTAATATCTGCATTCTGAAATTGTTTTCCCAATGGACTGTCAAACAATTTCGTTCAACTAATTTAATTTCTTGTTTATACGATGCCTACGCCGACAACTGCTGGATCTCAGGAGTGTTGAAACTTCGGTTGTTGGAGACGTTGGATCTCATTTATGTATGATGATTGAGACGTTCGGGACTTGGACCTATTAGCGCTTGCACTTTACGATGCATTGCAAAACAATTTCTCGTGTTAATTTATTCATCTTCAAATCATTGCTGCCAGCTAGAAAAGATTCGTTCAAGACATGCAATGTGTAGTCTCCATAATGATCTTACAAATACTGGAGGAGTTCAGTAGAAATACCATTGAGCATGCCTCACTGAACAACTTTTTCCTGCGGATTGAAATTATTCTAAGCTAAATGCACTCTGTTACAATGTAGGTAAGTACACGTACTGTTAAAATGTAACTCTGAGATATATTCACGTGCATAAGAGCAGCTCACGCTAAGTCAAATTCAAAAAGTGCTTATGGTACAAAAGTTTGCCTCTCTTCTACTGTGTTACAGCTGCGTGTTAGCAAATCTTCTTATTTTACAAAGCATATAGGTAATTGTTTCTGGGCAGCAAGCATTTAATTACTGCGATCATGTTTATGTGCTTTACGTGTACTCCAGTATCATTTAAATTACACCATTTGAGCTGAACAAATAAACATCGTATGAACGCTCCTTACTTTTTGCGGCTTCGGCACTTGTTTAATCCCTGGCTTCCAGAAGCTTCACTCCGTCACACTTGCCCTTTAATGCGACTTTTCTCGAGTGGCTCTTGACTGACCAACAAAACCCCCTAAAATCCTTGTAGAAATTAGAAAAAAACAATCTGTTTATTCTGACAGACTACTAAGTCAGGACGCCGCACCTGGAGTAGCTCCAGTGGATCGAGTGCGGCCAAATGACCTGGTACATTTCTGTAGGTTTAACAGAAGCAAAATAGAGTAAAGAATGAAAAATATGTATTCGTTTTCGAAATTTACAGAGAATGTTATGTCGGTTTGCATGCACATTTTCTATCTTTAATCTATCTCAAGTGCAGTTGAGTTGTATTAAACGTCTAAACGTGTTCTCGTATTAAACGTCTAAACGTGTCCTCGTATTAAACGTCTAAACGTGTCCTGGTATTAAACGTCTAAACGTGTTCTCGTATTAAACGTCTAAACGTGTCCTGGTATTAAACGTCTAAACGTGTTCTCGTATTAAACGTCTAAACGTGTTCTGGTATTAAGCGTCTAAACGTGTCCTGGTATTAAACGTCTAAACGTGTCCTGGTATTAAACGTCTAAACGTGTCCTGGTATTAAACGTCTAAACGTGTCCTGGTATTAAGCGTCTAAACTTGTTCTGGTATTAAACGTCTAAACGTGTCCTGGTATTAAACGTCTAAACGTGTCCTGGTATTAAGCGTCTAAACGTGTCCTGGTATTAAACGTCTAAACGTGTTCTGGTATTAAACGTCTAAACGTGTCCTGGTATTAAACGTCTAAACGTGTCCTGGTATTAAACGTCTAAACGTGTCCTGGTATTAAGCGTCTAAACGTGTCCTGGTATTAAACGTCTAAACGTGTCCTGGTATTAAACGTCTAAACGTGTCCTGGTATTAAACGTCTAAACGTGTCCTGGTATTAAACGTCTAAACGTGTCCTGGTATTAAACGTCTAAACGTGTCCTGGTATTAAACGTCTAAACGTGTCCTGGTATTAAACGTCTAAACGTGTTCTGGTGTTAAACGTCTAAACGTGTCCTGGTATTAAACGTCTAAACGTGTCCTGGTATTAAACGTCTAAACGTGTTCTGGTGTTAAACGTCTAAACGTGTTCTGGTATTAAACGTCTAAACGTGTCCTGGTATTAAACGTCTAAACGTGTCTTGGTATTAAACGTCTAAACGTGTCCTGGTATTAAACGTCTAAAAGTGTTCTGGTATTGGGCAGCACCATGTATTCCACCTCAATGTCACAGTTTTCTTGTGAATTTTTTCGGGCAGGTGTTGCTGTTAATAAAAACACGAAGCTCTTGCTCTGACTACTGTCGAGAGGCAATCTCGGTGCAAAAGTATGATAGAGAATCTTTGAGTGCATAATGTTTCATATAGTTCGTATTTTTTGAAAGCTATATCTAATTGTCATCTAGGTTTAATTCGAAGTATTAAATGTGTTAAGAACGGTCTTTGAAGTAAAGTAAAGTCCAAAACAAGTCTTATCAAGGAAGGTAATAGGTAAACAAATGAACTTGTCTATTAATAATGTAACTGAATGCATAAAATAAAAACAATCACTGCCCACTTATGAGAGGTCGCTTAAAGCGAAAATTATTACTCTGTATTAAAGGAAACGAAACGTATAAAATGGAAATTATCAGTGTTTATTTATGAAACGGAATGTGAAAGGTAAAAGTTATTGCTCTTTGATTAGATAGACTAAGCAATTTAGCATCACACGAACTGTAGGTATAAGTCTGCGTCTCCTTCTCCTACTGACTTGTTTTTAATTCTTTTTCAACTTGAACGGGGAACCTGACGCAGGGCTTCAAAGAAAAATCATTTTCAGGGCTGAAGACAGTCAGGCATAAATTGTCCAGCATCCTGTTTATTTATGATATTGTGAAAAATGCTCAGTGTAAAAATATTATGGTGACTACAAAATTCGTAACACTGTATGTCAACAAAGATATTATTTTATATTCTAGAAAAACCTTTTTCGAAAAATATCAGTGATAAAATATCAGCCAGAGAAAATATTCACTCTCATTGATCGTCATGAGGATGTCAAGTGGAGTACTTGATTCAATTGTGTTAATCGAGTGAGTCGAGGAATATATAGACGGGCGTCTTTAATGAAAAGTTATTCAATGTAAGGGAGCTGAAACACGTTGTCTCATTAGTTATAGTGCGAAATTGTTTTGAAAAATTACTTACGAAATTTGAAAAAGAATTATACTTTCGTGAGAATAATTTGAACAAACTATCGCTTTTGGTGTTCGTGAAGCATGCGTCTGGATGCCACCAATACGTAGAACATCTGAAGACTGGATACATCAGCAGATTAGCTCTTTGCAAATCCCTTTGTACAAGACAGAGTTTGTCAAGTGAACACAGCTTGAGGGTACGCACTGTTCATTTATCGTATTCTATAGGTGCTTTGATAGAAGTTTCCTTACATTTCCAGTTTTTTCAAACTTAAAAGAAGCATCCAAAAGCACTGCATAGCTGGGCAGACGTACTTCCGTTCGTGCCATGCACAAGCCTGGTAAATGACACTGTCACGTTCATTGTCCGCGATTGTTGATGGTTCAAGACACCTTTTGTCGATAGATTGTGTCTTGCATTGTTCAGAGCTCTTCCCTCCACTAGGATAATGATCCCAGGTTCACGGTCTTGTTTATTCATTCTCATTAAAATTGTCAATTCTTCAGGGTTGGAACGCGTGGAACAATTACCCCGGGTACATTTTTGGTGTCCACGCTCGACTGAAAGTAAACCAATATATTTTTGGGCTCACGGTGATATGCATGAAATTTGAGGATTCCTGGTACGTGACATAGTGTACACAGGAATTCTCTTCAATGGAGTTTTACGATACAAATTCTGCGTCTCATTTTGCTTCAAAGCATACGATGCGAATTGAGAAATTTAATGCCGACCAACGCGTATGTTATGAATATTTGAAGTGAGCTCTGTAGCAGAATAGGGTGTAATTCTTTGCTAGAATTTTTATTAATTTTTGCTTCATGAATTTGTCTTCTATTTTTGGACTCTTACCTGTTACCCTATGATGTTTTCGTTAATTCTCCCACCACATTTTCCAAATTTTTTTACCTAATTGCTGCCAATTTGTATTTCTGCTGAATATTTTGTGCTTTCCAACTGAGCACTAAATTTATCTTCCACATGCGTCAAGCTTCAAGTCTTTAATTGAGCCGTCACTTACAAGACTCCGTACTTGTACGCGCAAGAGTTCGTGTTTGAAGGTCAATTACTTACCTCGAGTGTCAGTGTAAAGTATTCGTTATTGTGGTCCTGGTGTGAGAGAGAAGGTGGACCGCAGATGGGACCAGCAGATAAGGATCCCAGGCACAGCACTTCGACAAGATTCTCTGAAGGCCTTAGTAAGGCCTTAGGTTTCAAGTGACTACAGGGGGTCGCGCGATGCCTCCAAACATCCCGCGATATTACGACGCTCACCTCAAAAATGAACTCCTAGATCCAATGGAGTGCTTGCGCAATAAAAGCGCCAAAATCACATCAAGATATCCTTGTTCGTTTCTCTGGAAGTGACATTTCGCCAGAGGGGCTAGAAATGATGGCGCGGGTGAATGAAAACACTCGCTTGTCGTTCCCACCGTCATATGAAGAGTAAAGCACCACATAAAGTTAACGTGGAGAGAAAGATGAAAACTTCTTTGTGCTCCCGACACTGGTGCAATAGTTAGATGGTGAAATAAAAAGATTCTCGCTATTTACGTTAATTAAGCGAGCGTCGGAAAATTCTATCGAGCTTGTGTATCTAGACAACGATTTTTCACTATCAATTCCCAACGCTCAGATTAAACGAGTACACATAAGAAGTTGAAGTGTTTTCAATATAATTTGAGCAATTTATTGCACCTACTGACTGCAACCGTAGCCATGATACAAAGTTTATTGTTATAGTAATGAGCCTATGTCGAAGATTAAAAACTTTTAGTATCTCAAATGATGGATTGATGCATAAGAAGAATGGTGAAAAGGTTAATTTGCTTTATTCTGATACTACCTCTTTAATTGTGTCATAAACATGCTTTATAATTTTGTAAATTGTCAGATTACTTGACATACATGGTTAAAAAGTTGATTTAGATACATTTTAATCCCTAATATCGGATACCTTTACAGTAAATTTACCATACTTCAGTTATCCAAATTTCATAAATCAAGTCCAAATTGTTTTATTGAGTTAACTCATACATGAGCGACTTAACTCATTGTATGAGAGCCCAATCCGCCCAAAAAATGTCTCCCAGCACCCAATTCAATGCAAGCCCTAGTCTTCTGATTTTATTTTTAAACTAGATAGTTCCCGTGGAAGTTCCACGGTTTATATTTTACTGATTTAAAATTATGTATAAAGATGAATGCATTAAAGATTTGCGCCGAATTATTGTGCTTTAAATGAATACTTTTCATTAATATGTACAGAACTTCCATTGTGTATCTTATCTACCGATGACATGCCTAGATAGTACCCGTTCTAATTTTTTGATTTAAAAGTGATAAAATTTAGTATCTATAAAATAAAATACACTCTTCAGTTTTACCCGTGGTAGTATCAAAATCTGAATATTTTTCATGAATGTACACAGAACTTCCATTTTCTATTTATCTACTGATATATGGCCGCCTAAGATAAGAAAGCTAATAACAAAAATAATGAGTTTTTTATAGTGATCCGGTGCCTCTGGTATCCACAATACAATGCTTGTATTATAATACATGCATACCCGTTCTGATTTTTCAATAATCTTTCTTCAGTTATATCTAGATAGGAAGTTATGGGACGACACACACAGATACAGAGAGAGAGAGAGAAAGATGGAAATACTAGACACTAGATAATCCACGACAAATGACTTCAAAGAAAAATCTACAAGCACTTCTCAGAACCTACCACAGCGACTCAAGCCAAGTTACTGTTATTTTCCCGGATGAAATTCCTACACTTTCTTGGCTTTCTTAACACAGGGATTTAAATTTTATCCCAGAAAATCTCAGATCACATAAATTTGTAATTTGGGCAAGAGCGGGAGCTGCAGATCTAAAAGATCCAAGAAATGTTATGAATATGTAAAATTTTTAGCTCGAGACTCGTTTAAACTCTAACAAAATAAGAATTGCTAATTAGGTTTTGATATGAGAACTTTATTTTTGGCCACAAATACGATAACATTCTTCGAGAAGAGCAAACTTAGTCGAAAAATATCGTATTTTTTACTCCATCAGCAACGGAATAAATATCCACATCGGTAAAATTCTTGACTGCTTTGGGGGCATAAGGGATTTCGGTAGTTTTACGAGTACATTGTTTTCGAGCTAATGATTGCCTATGTTTGTCCTCGTGAGTTTATTTTATAGCAACCCACTTTAACGCCAGCATTTTGTTCTTGTTATGATCACGTCTCCCTCCTCTTCAGGAAGTGACTGATGAGTAGCTGTCACTCTCTCATGTGAATAAATTAATTTCTCCATCACCAAGCTTTGCATTTAAATGCCTACCTGTTCTAGACTCATGCACTGCTTCAGCTTCCACCGGAAACAGATCGAGCAAAATACTGCAGGGTGATGCTCTCGTGTTTTGTCTCTTCAAGTGTTTGTGCTTGTATTCGCTGCGTCAAACTCGTCTGGTTTCTCGGTGTCTTACCGTACCTCAGTGGCAGGAGGAGTGAAACTCTCATAAAATGTAGAATAGAATAGAATGAGGCTATAGGAACGAACCTTCTGGCCCATTCTTGGGTCGGATAATTACTTCGATAATTATTCGGTTGTTTACCCCAGTCCCATCAACCGCGTCAACCATGTCGGCAGCGGGATTCGAACCCGGGTCTTCCCGCTCGAAAGCAGATTCGCTCACCAGTCGACCAAGCTGGTGATAGCACCAGCGTCCATGTTAATGCACACATCGCTAGCATTGCTGTTATATGACCTACTGTGTAGAGAATACTTACCACCTAAAGATCATATAGGGCATTCAAAAACCAATGCTGTAACATATCTCTTGCATCAACTTTATTGGGAATGCATTGTTTTTCTTTTTTTCTTCATTTTACTAGTGATTTGAACGCTAACTTGGAGTAGCCATAATTTATGCGAATTGCATTCATTTACGATGCGACTCTTCAAAACATTTTTGAAGGAGAGAATATGACAAGTATTGTGATTTGAAATTTAAGTAGCGAACTATTCTGGAGGGCCAGAAGACTAGGTGGAAGTCTTGAGCCACTCTTCGAGGAGAGATAACTGGTGGTTGTCTACGCTCCGTCGTACTAAACTAGAGACTTACGTAGCCTGCAGAGTTACTATATTTCATTATAATATACTAATCCACGCCGCAGATTTCATAAAGATCTTAATGGAACTGCATAGAAGTACGCATAAAATAATGTCACTATAATATCATCGGTGTTAGAACAAAGTTCCGGTGAAGGAAACATGTTTAACATTAACGACACTTTTTTAACTTAAAAATGCTTTAGACGAAATGTTTTTTTTTAAATTCCAAATTTAAATCCCATTCTGCGAACGAATATAAAATTCAGCAGGTTATTATTTTGTAACTCACTGGGAACCTGAAAAATCTTAACGATTCTACAAAGCTGGCAACATAATCTAATTATTAAAGATAGTGAGCAAAAGGGAGAAATAATCCAACATTGCCGAATCGAAGACGTTATGGAATCCAACTACGTCATTAGCTCTGGAAAGCATGAAAATACGTACTCAAAATAAAGGGCACGGAGAAAATTCAAGAAAAATCGAGCAAAAACAAGTAACAATACTTTGCATCTACATCCTGGAGAGCAAATTGAAACATTCAAAATTTATTCGTCGGCGACGCTTTAATTATTTTTTTACCTTCACGCTGCCCACAAATTAAATTGATTTTGAAACTACCGGTACGGAACCCTATTGCCCTAATCCACCTTATTCTACCTCCTCCCCATAAAACTAATACATGTAGTCCCTTGTTAGAAAATACAAGTTTCTTATCGCAGGCTAGAGCGCTGATGTCATTTGATATAGCGCTGATAAGGAGACGCTCTTCTGACGAAACGACTGAGCCAAGAACTCGAGCTACTGCTCCTCGAACCTCAAAATGAGGTCAGGAGGCACCACACTCCTTGTGGTTACTTCAGTTACAGCTGTCCCTGCAGCACCACACTCCTTGTGGTTACTTCAGTTACAGCTGTCCCTGCAGCACCACACTCCTTGTGGTTACTTCAGTTACAGCTGTCCCTGCAGCACCACACTCCTTGTGGTTACTTCAGTTACAGCTG